>VWYI01020829.1:12948-155956 GCA_013399455.1 Anthoscopus minutus | reverse complement strand
TGTTGATAATTCAGGGATGTTTCTGTTACTGCTGAGCAGCACTTAGACAGCCTCAGGGCCTCTTCTGATCCTCACCCCAACCCACCATTTTTGTTTTAAAAAGATGAAAGAAAAATGGGTGGATTTAGACTTGTGGAGTTCCACAGATGGCACTCTGTATCTACTTTCCTTCATTAAAAAGCCTGAAACACCCCTGCCCCCCACCCATGTGGTTCCCAGTCCCAGAACATGTATGGTCTCAGACCAGGAAGGCTGGCTGCCCACTAAACTGTGTGGCCTATGAGTTGTCTTCAGTGGAAATGCTCATGAACCCATCCTGAAAAATAGCTCTTTAGGGGAAGGCACCCAGCTCCTCAGCTGCTGCATTTCAGGGGTAATGATCACAGTAGCACCAATGAGGAGACTAGGGGTGCACAGGAAGCTGGGAGGGGACACAGCCCAGACAGCTGACCCCAGCTGACCAGAAGGGTATCACAGACCATATGGTGTCGTGCTCAACTTATAGAGATGGGGGAAAAGTTGAGCAGGAGCAGCTGCTCGGAGGCTGACTGGTCAGTGGGCTGGTGGTGAGCAGTTGTTTTTCATTTGCATGACTCGTCTTTTTTTGTGGTATATTTTGCTCTTGCTCTTTTCGATTTTTTAATTTATCTTTCTTTTCATTATGTGATTGCTCTTATTATTGTTGTTGTATTATTATTGGTAGTAATATTATTATTGTTAATAATATTTTATCACTTTTACCCTTCAAAATCTCCTCCCTCTTGTCCTGATGGGTGGAAAGTGAGTGAGCACCTGTCTGCTGCTTAGTCGCTGGTTGGGGCTCAACCACAGCAGTACCTATGGAGGTGAACTGGTCCAATCTCTCAGCTCAAGCAGGGCCATCCCTAGATCAGCATCTACCTACAAGCATCTACCCCAATTTTTTGCCCAATATGAACTAGTCAAATGATCTACCTTGTATTTTCTTGCATGCTAATTTTGTCACAGTAGGTTTTTTTATAAAGACTTCTTTATTAAGCCTTTTTATCAAGCAGAAGATAGGAGCTTGTTGATAATGTTGTCCCTGTCAGGATAAGACAGAACACATTATTTGTACAGTGGTAAGGCTGGGCTTTTCTGAAGGAAGCTGTCAACAGCTGCCATGAAATCTGCTTGAAAGAAGCCGCTATTTGCCTATCAAAATTTTGTCAGCAATGAAAAACTTACTTTAAAACCACAAATAGCAATCAGCTCACCTTCAGTCACTTCTAGAGTTTTCCAATTTAAAGCACACTGGATTATTTCCTAGAAGGATGCAAATAGCAGAGTTTGAAGCAATAACAAGCTAAAGTAGAGCACATAGAAACAGAGGATTACACCACTCAGACCAGTGTAGTGAGAACCAAGCAACCTTTTATTGAAGCAGATGTAAATTCTTGTTTTATGGAAATAATTGGGAATTTTGCCATTTACTTCAAACCACTATTCTCTGATCTATTACAATTTAAAACTAAACACCAAAACACAGGACTGGTACTTTGGACACCAAGGAGAACAAGATAAATTAGTTGTCAGCAGAAGTGAGATATTACATATTTTTTGGCTCTGTTTGGGATCTTCTGGAGCCGAGAATTTCGATAAGTATGCTTACTGTTGTATTTTACTTTTTGCAGGAAACAAGCTAGTTTTTCATTTTTTCTTCAAATGTCCAGAAGAGATTTTTACACTCAGTGAGTCCACAGTAAGAAGGATGAAAAGTCAAGTCTGTTGTGGTGTAACTTGGATGGAAGATTAGCAAGGATCAGCAAAATATTTTTGAAGAACATATCAGAATGTTTATTCTATGATAATTCATAACTGGAATCTAACTCCAGCCATGAAGAAATCAAGTGCTTCTTTTCATTATAAATGATTTCTAGTACCTATTTCTCCCTGTACATGGACTGGTGGCAAGATTCAACTGATATAACTTATAATAGCAATGAATTGTGTAACACAGTAACTGGTATGTAAAATGCAGAAAGGAATTTGTTCATCTTGGCTTCTGATGACACTTGTGTCAGTCATACCATCTACCTTGAGGTTGGGTTTTCTTGTTTTTCATATTTCACCAAGATGTGAAATAGAACCATCAGGTTTCAGTTGTCAAAGGAGCCCAGCTTCCACTGGAATCACTTATTTTCAAGTATGGAACCTACCTAGAAAGCAGGAATACTTTTGCCTTTCCTGTAGATATCTATGTGACAAGTTTATCAATGTGTACAGTTGCTTGTGATTCCACATGCTTGTAAAAATGAGCTATCCTCATAACTGCCTGTGGTAGCTACTTGCTTTGTTTTGACTAGCTCCATTACTTATTTTCTTTTGTCTCCCATTCAGAGAAAAATAAAATTGCTGATAAACAGTGCTAAAGGAAGTGTTCAGAGTTGCGCATTACTAAAGCAGGAAGGGAGGGGGAAATAACAGAGGGTAATTTTATCATATATCTTTGACCTGAAGCAATAATAAATGTGAAGTCTGTATAATCATGGGTGATGTTTTTATGTACGTATCATATTTTAGATTGGTTTAGGAGAGAAACGCATAAAATTGATTGACTGGTGATGTGGCAGTAATTATGCAAATAGAGTAACTCGACCATAAAACACTTTAAAGAGAAGAAGGTAATTCAGTAACAAGTAAGCATAAAAAAACCCCCGTGGTTATTGCATCTGTCCTAATGCCCTGACATCTCTCCTACCAAAGCATGAAAGGAATGGATATTGTGTAACAAAATGAAAACTTTATAAAATGCCAGATGAAGGTCGTAAATAACTTTTCCTTATAAAAAACATGTCCTTAATTGTTGACTGTGACTTTCTTACAATTTTGTTCAGTCCTGGGCAAAGTTCAGTTTTATGAGACCAGCCTTGTGCAGCAAACACACCTTTGCTCTGCTGCTTTACTGCACCATTAAGAGTTCGTTTGCCTTTGGGGGAAGGGGAAGGTAAGGCCTGCTGCTGTTCTAGCCCTTCCCTGATGCTGCTTACATGAGAAATTACACAGAGTCATTCTGTGAAGTATTCTCAGTTGCTGAGAATAAGTAATAAGTAATGGCAGAGTATTCCCCCACTGCCCACTCCACAGTCCCCGCATTCTTGCAGCTGCCTGATCATTATGCATGAATCATGATCCATTTTTGGTGGATGCTTGAGAAGGTCAAAAGAGAAAGAAAAAAATAAATTATTCATAATGGAGTGTCTTTGAGTGGAAACTCAAAGGGGTGGAACAACACCCATCTGAGCACAGATTTGGCCTTAGTTTTGGCCTAGATTTGAAATGTGAGTGAAGAACTCTTCAATACCTGGGAAATAGGAGATATTTGCCTGCAGGCAGCTATGCATTAATTTTAGCAAAGCAGAAACTTCCTGTGAGGATAGACAGGTAAGAAGCAAGCCAAGAAGGAAATGTACAACAGAGACAGTTGAAAACATCTTCCAAAGCATACTTCCCAACCAGACATACCAGGAGATACATTGGATTCCAGGAGAAATCCTCTTTTTTAAGCTGGCCCCATGTCCAGGCATAGGTTGAACATGCTCCTTATGAGCTGTGGCATGTCCTTGGCCAGCTGCTGTCCTCAGCAGCAAGTCCTGTGCCTTTGGGCAGGTTTGGGGTGTAAGGAAGTCTCATTGTGCTTGTGCTCTTGGTCTGGTGATTTTGGATGTCACTGAGAGACCTGCTGTGCACAAACAGGCCAGTTCTGCGGCACAGGCTTCCTTATGGACTAAACTACTTCTGTTCCATTTTCTCTCAACTAACTCTCCCAAGGTGACTATGGCCTTTGATGGCAAAACACTGCATGTGTGCAGCCACACTCCTCTCAAATAGCAGTAAACAGAGTCAACTTGATATGGGCCTCATGTTCTTGGAGGATTCAGGTTTTGAGACATTAAAGACAGTCATCTATCAGAAGTGACTTGAGAGGGATCAGCTGTCCAGTGCATCTTCAAAAGATGGCCTAGGAACCATCAAATAAAGCTAATAAGATCAGGGTTCCTCACAAGGGAGTGTTGGTTCTCACAGGAGGTGAAGCTACCTGAGCAGCAGGAAGGAAAGGGACAAGCTCTGGACAAGAGACCCATTACAACCTACTAGATAAACAAACTGGGATGTCTAGGAAAGTCAAAACATTCTGAGCTGAAAATGTTCTGTGTGCAAGGGACTTTAAGGAAAACATACGTATGTGTCCTGTTCTCATGCCCACCAAGCATGTAGCCGGTAATTTATAAACAGAGTATTGGACTAGAAGGGTATTTGGTTTCAACCAGTACATTTGCATGGATGTTTCCCTACAATTAAACTGCTAAATGCTTTTTTTTTGCCATCTAGGTAGGATATAATAAATATATAAATAAACAGGATTAAATCTTGAACCTTTGACTTGCTCAAGTAGAAAATCACTCCTACACCCATTACTTCTCAACTAATTGCAGAACTAGTTGAAATCAAGACTGAAAATGTAAAGGTGAGGAACCTCAGCTGCTTGCAGTGCTGTTTTAAGGCAAGACCAAAATCATGATAAAAATAGTCATAATTATATAGTCCAATAGTCAACATGAAACCAATAGATGTTGATTTCTCTCACATGTAGAAACAGTAATTTGCATACTGCAGGATAACATTGATAGGTCACCAAGCAGCAAACACCATGTCATGATATGTCAAGGTCTGTCTGTTCTGGGGAACCAGGAGCTCCAGCCCTGTACAGCTTTCATGGTGACTGCACATATATTCTTTTTTACCCTGTTTGCTTATCATGCAGGTTTCTGGAGCCCTTGTCAGGCATGAAGTCACACAGACAGACAGAGAGCCACAATAGTAACAACTATCTTGGCTTCAAAACAGACAGTAGCTCAGAGTTACCAGGTAAGATGAACAGACTGCAGTAAGGCCATGTTGTATTGCTGCCACTTGCATTTAGTCCAGTCTCCAGCTGGACTAAAATAGAATTAGCTTTGGAAAGATAAATTTATTTTCTAACACCAACAGCCAGTATAGCCAACAGATAGTCATTCAAAAGAAGATCCATCAGACACCTAAGAAAAGGCAACATTTCAGCCCATGTCCTGCAGCTAGTCCAAACACAGAAGCATAATTCGTGATGGAGTCATTTAGCACTTAAAGGTAGCCATTAGGCAAGTGAGAAAAAAAATGTCCATCTCTGATTTAAAAGCAATATTTGATCCTGGCACAGCAGAAACAATAGGCTCTTTCCCAAGTGGAGATCAGATATGTTTATTTTACTGAAATATATGGGGTTGTGACAATCAAAAGCAGATGTTCATTAACAGGCAGGACATAGGTAGGTTTCCAAGGCATAAAGCATGAGGAGGGCAAAGAGGCAAAACATTCAATCTCCTGCCTTGCACCTGAATCTGCCCAGCCCCTTAAATCAGTTTTCAACAATGCTTTTTGATTTTCATGTTTTTAAGTAGCAGCTACGCAGATGCTGTTTCTGCTGGCCTTGCAAAACAAGTACTTCGGAGATAATTTTGATTCCTATTTCAGGATATTTTCCATTTTCTTGCCTTAAACGTGACTTGGGGTCCAGAACTAGATTTGAATTCTGATGGCTGAAGACATGCAGAGCTGAGAGACTTATAAACCAACTGCAGCCTTCAGTCTGGAGCTGAGTTCCTTCAGAGCCTTCATGTGCTCAGATCCCGTGCTTGGTGCAGAGAGATGCCTGTGGATGTGTTACTCCTTGTATAGCTCTTTTGTGTCTCCTAACAGTTTGAAACTCCCTGACTGGAGGTGAGTGATGTTGCACCAGACCGGGGCAACCTTATTTCAAGCAGGAACTGTCAGCAGAATCAGTGCAAGGTCAGCCACTCCACTTGTTCCTTTCAGGAAACTACTCCTCCTACAGACACGCTTGCACTAAACAAACCCCCTCAAATACATGTGCTGCAGCATTCCTCCATATGCTGGCGTCATGAAGACTGGCAAAAATGCCATGGCAGCAAATGTTAGCGGACTTCCAGACCAAACCAAGCCCCTTTTTCCCTTGTACAAGGACAACTCCAAGATAACTTGCCAGTTGGCTGTGTTTGTATTTTCAAACTGTGCAGGAGAGTATCAGCAAAAATAAAGTCCCAGAAATGTTTCTGCCAGAGAAATTGAATGATGGAGCTGGTAACTGGATTCAACACACTGGCAAAAGAATTATTTTTATCAGGTGACCCTGAGTATGCTTATAAGATCACATTTTTTAATTTTTGTCTACAAGTGTGTCTGAATCTCAGATCCAAACCAAACTGAGGTCTACATGTTGCAGATCAGTCACTTGAGTGCTTTGATTTTTGTTTTAAAAAGATGAAAGAAAAAAGGATGGATTTAGACTTGTGGAGTTCCACAGATGGCACTCTGTATCTACTTTCCTTCATTAAAAAGCCTGAAACACCCCTGCCCCCCACCCATGTGGTTCCCAGTCCCAGAACATGTATGGTCTCAGACCAGGAAGGCTGGCTGCCCACTAAACTGTGTGGCCTATGAGTTGTCTTCAGTGGAAATGCTCATGAACCCATCCTGAAAAATAGCTCTTTAGGGGAAGGCACCCAGCTCCTCAGCTGCTGCATTTCAAGGGTAATGATCACAGTATCAGAATCATAGTTCCAACTCCTCTACAAACCTTCCATCTGTGCGATTATACAATGTGAGACCACTAACATAAAGGTAATAATATTGGCTATTGGAAGCAATTAGAGATCCAAGGCTGAGTTCTGGTTCTCAGCAGCAGAGGCTCCTGCGTTCCTGATACCCTAAGAAGGAGGTGGCAGAAAGAAGCTGGAGGAAGGTTAGGGAAGACCTCCAGGGACCCCAGTGGGCCAAAGAGTTCCTTGATGTCCCCCAACACATGGGCAGAGAGGAGTTTTGGCAAGATTAGGGATCAATTTGCACTGCTGGCACACCGTGAAGCTATGTGAGTGGTAAATAGGTCTATCACCCACATTCACAGGGGTGCAGGAGCTGGAGTCTGAGCCAGAGACTGCTCTCTGCATCCCCAGCTCTACTCTGCTTCCACTGCCTGATCCCTATGCTGCAGACCAAGGGACAGGGCTGACAGTGTTAAAGCAGATATTCAACACCACGGACCTTATTTCAATGTGTTATGAAAAGTCACACAGACCAGTCTTTTTTTCCTAGGCTCAGCATTCAGAGCAAACACACTGCTGTAATCTTTAGCAAATACATTTTTGCTTGCACAATAAATCTGTTCAGAAATCACACATTTCCATTCAAACTAGTCACTAAAGAGTCACGTGCTGGGGCCTATCGCTACTTTGTGCTGACACTGCATGGGCAGAGAATCACGTCCTTCATGAAAACATATCCCTAGTCCTGAGGCAGGGCTTGGCTCAGGGTCACATAAGACTCATCCACATTTCATATCATGTTTCCTCTTCTTTCTTCACCAACCAGTCTTGAAATATGTCACTTCCGTGCCAGCAGACAAACACAAACCACAAATACATGCCAAGTGGTGGTACCTATGCCGGGAAATAAAATGGGCCAGGGAACAGTTAAAGAAGGAACACTGCAAAGCACATCCTGCATCCCTCTGGCTAAGCTCTCACTCTCCAAAGCAGGAGGACAACAATCCAAACCAGAAGCAGTCCCTGGCTCAACTTAGCCCGCTAACCAGGGGCAACAGCTGGGAAAATGCTAGGTGATCCCAAACAAAACCATGCCATGCTGTGTAGTTACTAATAAGAGTTGTCATGCACCACTGCCTATATCCTGGCATTGGTGAGATATTACAACAGGCTCCAGCTGGGACATTGCCCAGGATCTGGAAGATACTCAGTAAATGTCTTGTCTGTGAATGACTCCTGTGAGATTTTAGAAAAACTACAGAGGCTTTCTAAATCCCTGTTGATCCACAAAATGGGGGTAATAAACCCCACTGTATGTCTGAGCTGTGGAGGGAGGACAGAACACATTCCAGCTCAAAAGTAATAAGAAAACATGACAGCACCCTGGCTGGACAAGTGGGCTTATCCCATTGTGTTTGGTAATTTTCATTTGAACAGAGAGCAAACACTCATTTAAGTGAGTAATTCATAATCAGAACAGAACTTTGGCCATTGCTTTAAATTATAAATGAAGCCAGTCATCTGCACTGGAAACAGGCATCTTCAAGATAAATAGGAATATATGCCTTTGAAATATAAAAATATTTTGCCATATTCTGAAACAAAGTGTATTGCATTTTGTTTCTTATTGGTCTGTATCTTTCTTGCTTCTTTCATTTGTGAGAGTGAGATGGTTTTCCATTCTATTTTTATGACCTACTTATTGCTGCTATCAGGAATGATATCACTAAGTGAACTTCAGTAAAGACAGACAAAACTTTCTTATACTGAAGAATCTAATAAATGAGGTGGAAAACAATCAGGAAGTTGTTTTGTTCAGTGCTGTGGATTTAAAGTTCTCTCAAATGTCCAGAAATATATGGGTGACAGACCTGTAGCTGGGAAGAAATGAACCAAAATGCA
Source organism: Anthoscopus minutus (assembly GCA_013399455.1). Taxonomy (NCBI): domain Eukaryota; kingdom Metazoa; phylum Chordata; class Aves; order Passeriformes; family Paridae; genus Anthoscopus; species Anthoscopus minutus. Next base: position 147,437 of record VWYI01020829.1, on the reverse strand, counting down.
TGGGATGAAACAGAAGCATAGAGGGAGAAAAAGAGGGAAGGAGAGGAAGAAAGAAGGAGGCAAAGCAGGTGAGAAGAAGGAACCACCTGGGCTGATGTTCTCTTGCTCACTCATGTACTCATGCACTTCCTCTCCAGCATTTACAAGCCAGCAGCACAGCTGGATTCAAATCACCCCTGATTTTCAGACTTCAGTGCTGAAGATCCTCCAAATTTAGCCCCTTTGTAGAGCTACTTAGAGATATATGTTTGGAATGCATAGTTTAGCTACAGTTCTTCCAACCTACCTGGCGTTTGCCTTATACATTAGATTTCCACTTAGAACCTGAAAGGAATATATCACCAGGGGCTGTATTTTCACCTTCAGGGAAGATCTAAGTGCAAGGAATGTGTGGTGGAAAGCTCTTATTTTCTGAGAAGTTCCTCAGGCCCATCAGGGCTTTACCTCTGAGTAACACAGACAAGATACGTGTAGGCTCTCCTTTGAAGCTTGTGTGCAAGATAGTTTTGTTACAGAGCTTCTGAGCATCATTGAGACTTTTGCAAAGGCTGGTGTATGAAAGACTTTCAAATTCATATACTTCATGGGTGTGGGAAACCATAAACAGAAAACTATATCCTCTGCTGTCATGGGTTCACTAAACTGCAGAGATGCTAGCAGAGAATGAACACTTGACACCAGGTGAGGGTCAGCTGCAAAGTATCTGTCTTTCCATGTGGAAGGGTTAGCTGGAGAGACAGTTAAAGAGCAGTATTCCATGACGTCAGTGGTGTTTGTGATATGCCCTTTAATTACCCTTACCAGTAAATCAGTGTGTGCACTTTAGTACCACAAAGTAGGACATACTTCAAGGAAAATAATAGCTCTGTTGATTAGCTAATGAATATGCTATCAGAGAACTCAAGGAGCCTGCCGAGTATTGCTTACTTTAAATAATAATGCTTATTAAAAACATACTGCATGCCTCAAATCCACAGCATAACTTTTCAAACAATTCTCATATTCATTCTTTCAATTATCTGCTCTGTATTTATTGATAGAAGGATGCTGTCCTGTTCTCTGGCTGCATGTTTAATTCATAGAAGCAGAACAGTACATACAGAACAGCGGAGTGGATCTAATCTTATCTGTGGCTGGAAAATGAACCTCCCTTCTCCCTAGGGCTGGGGAAGCCCTCTCTGGATGCACACTGTCCAAGCCTGCTGGCTGAGAATTGGTCTTGCTGCTCACATGTCAGGGGTCACCTTGCAGCTGATGGTGACACCCCAGAAAAACAGTGTGGGTGGCTTCCCCTTTCCCCCATTCACCTGCTGATGAGGCTGAAGACAGCTTGGCTAATGAGCTCAGGTGATTAAGAGAGCTCAGATATCACTGCTGTCTCTCATCATTGCTTCTACCTTGTCTGCTTACAGAGCTAAGACCCCTCTCTGCTTAGAGGAGTTTTACCTAAATGATCCATTTAATCTGGGCTACATTTCCTCTACACATCCCCAAGCTCATATAGACCTTATGGGTCAGGATATGCCCTTCTGGAGGATTCTCTATGGGGGCAGTTGTCTTCAGGACAGCATGTAGCCACAACACCTGTGGGTGTCTATAAGCATTCTCTGATGCAAGCAGGGCAACAGCAGACTATGCCAAAATTACTGCAACAAAACAGTTTGGCAAATAATAAATTTCCCCTAGCTCCAATAAGAAGTTTGCTGTCAGAAAAATCTACAATAGAAAATATAATAAAAAATTCATTTTCTCAACCAAAGAGGCTCTGCAAAATGCATGCATTCTTGTCGAAGAAGCCTGGCTGTAATGAAAATGAATTTTTTTAAAAAACTAGATACTTTCAACTCGTTAATTTAGAACAATTAGCAATTTAAATATCTTCCAAAGCTTCTGTTGAAAACACTTCTGATCACACTGCAGCTTCTAATTCATCTTGCTTTTCTCTTATGCTGCAGCTGTCCTGAATGCTGAGTCTTCACCCTGAAAAGGTGTATTCCCACTGTCTTCCATTGACATGCCTTTAATCAGTAGAGCTCCACCTGGCCCTTACTACCTTGCTTTCCTCCCACCCACCCATGACGATTAGGTAGTACACGAATTTTTTTTTTAACCACAGAGAGTATCTAGTCTCCTTTCAACAGGACATTTGTGCTCAAAACTGAATTTCTGGGTCCAAAGTGCAAGCTGTCTCAAAAGCAAACCTAGGGCTGGGAGGGATATGGAAGATCTCAGTGTACATCTGTGGGAATAGAGAGGCAAGGGAAAGATATCTCAGAATTGTGCATGGCTGAAGCCTCAGGGTTAACATGTCACTGCCATAGGTTTCCCCATCAGTGGAGCACACTGAAACACAAGTGAAGCATCCTGGCCACCATTTGGATTGCCTAACAGGAACAGGAAAAGTAGAGTGCACGCTAATATCATAGTGCCTCTGTACATAACTGGTGTGTAATATCAGTTTCTTTCAGTTTTTTTCCTGAGTTTTTTATATGTGGCTTGTTCCAGAAGTGCTAATCCCTTGCTTTAGATAAGAAAGTGCTTTTCAGTGTGACAGACTTGATCCTGTTGCCCAATGCTGAAGCAAGAGCTCCAGTTTGTATCTCTAGCTACCTGCACAAGGGGAAACTGCATGCAGTGGGATCAGAACTGGTTTATACAGGAGAAAGATTTATAATGTCACAGCACACAGCTGTCAGTGCCTATTCATGTCTTCCCTGATGAGCTCTGACACAGAGAAATTTTAAGACATCAGCATCTTATTTACAAAGCCCAAATCTGCTGGAATCAGTGTTTGAAGTTTCTTACTTTTGCTGAAAACTGATCATGGAGACTTAGAAAGACAAGCTGTTTTCCTTGAATTTCCTGCTTATACAAAGCTTTCATTTAGTCCCAGAAACTTTATCATTACCCAGAGCAAAACATAAGACTGAGTAACAAAGTGAGAGCTCTAACTTTAAAGACACTGCTGGCCTCCTTCTGCCTAGAGCACATTTAATGCTATTAATTCTTTTTTGAGAAGTTGTCTTTTAATTTTCTGAGAGTTCCTGAAGTGTACAGAGTAAAATTATTCCATGCTTATTTTGAGTGAAGCCACATTTTTTAAAAAACCTTGAAGGTATCACTTGGTACTTGCAATAAGAATAAACATTTTATTAGTCAAACTTTTGAGCAACTTTTTTTCCTTTGGTTAAAACAGTAATCCTTTTTTGCAGTCTCTAGGCTCTTGCTTTGATCTGGGGGGAAAAAAAATATGTCAAAGTTACAGGAAACTACAGAACATCACCTCATCATAAGGAAGGGAGTATTGCTTCTTTAGGACCCTGTTTCAGGCTGAAAGGTTTTTAATAGTTTAAAATAAAATTGGATCAAATGAATCTTGCGACACACTTCATTAACTCTCTGAAGAGCAGAGGGTTTGCCTTAGATCTTGTCCAAGTCATGGAAAGACTCAGGCATAGTATAGTGCGCACAATGTTGGGACAGGTGAGTCTCCCCAGACATCACAGGCACCACTTTTCACCTCTGTCACTGATCTAGAAGGGGCTCATCATCCTCACTGTTCCATTTTAGGTAAAATGAAACAATTACAGGAAAGAGAGGACTATGATAGAGAAAAGACATCGAGTAAAAGATTAATTTTAAGAAAATGAAGCATACACACACATAGAAGATGGGGAGCCATAGTTTGCCAAATGTCCTTACAGGCTCAGAGAAGACCAGTTTCAGGTTCTTGGTCCTCATGTACCTTGAATCACTGCGAGCAGAGGCTGCCCCTTGATGCTGCAGTTGAGGCAGGGCAGATCTCCCCTCTGCCAGGCCTCCTTCCCTCTCCCCTCCCCAGAGCCCTGGCCAACCATTCACATCCTCTCCTGTCAGCAAGGACACTCCTGGGAGGCACATCTGACAAGCTGTGTGCAAACCTCTTCAGAGCAGGAACACTCACCAGGATCTGCCTGCATGGTTTGGGCCCCTCTCTACTGCAAAGGGATCATGACCAGCCAAACAGAGAAAGCTCATCCCTTCCCTCTTGTGCCACAAGACTGGGTCCTCTGTAAGCGAGGCACAAAATGCAGCGGTATTTTAAGTGTTATTTATTCCCATGAGAAGAACGAGTAGAATTTGGGTTCCAGATGGGGCTCAGTGCACTAACTGAACCTCCCATTACACTCTTTTTTTTTTTTTTAAATTGCTGTGTTTGTGAGGTGACCCACACACCTTTGTTCCTTATTCAGGCTGTGATTTTCACAGCACCGAAAGCTCACAGACTAAAGACCTGCAGACTGCTGTTTTCAGACAAGGTTTCCTTCCTGCTTCCCCAAAAGCAGAGGCTGCTCAGCAGCCTCTGTCTCTGTGCTGTGCTGTAAGAGGAGACAGATTTTCAAGTCTTGTTTGTTCAGTTTTGAATCTTTTCTTCTATGGGACTCAGGATGTATTTAGCAGGAAACAGTAAAGATGCAGGACAGTTTTGGAGAGGAAGTAGGACGTTTTAGATATGCAAAAAAAATAATTATTTATGCTGAAACTGGGTCAAAACACCACAGAGTTTACCACGGCTCTCAGGAAGAGTGCCACGGGTTTTTTAATAACAACAAAAATTCAAGATCTCAGCACTGGGTCTCATCCCAAAAAGTAATATGGTTTCAGACCAAATGGAAACTAATCCAGCCTATAAATCATGATGCAGCGGATACAACATGCTCGGTCCTGAACCCAGTCACTTTTGGCCAGCATAAGCTGATCTTCCAGACAGGTTTGTTGCAAAGGCAGCAAGAGATTGAGCACTAGTCTTCTTCTCTCACTATTGCTCCCATCACTAATTATGTTCATTGTTTCAGCTGAAGTTAAATTATATTTTTAATTAATCCAGTTTCACCATCTAGCCACTAGATCTTGTTATGTATTTCTCTGCAAAGTCAAAGGCCTCTTAGCACCTATCATTTTCTCTCCACGACAGGACTTACTACACCAGTCACGTTTTAATCTTACCTTAGATACTCTAAGCAGACTGTGGTCTTCAAATTTATCAAGACCAGATATTTTCCTCGGTTCATAAATCATTTTAGTGATTCTTTTCCTTACCTTTGCCAATTTTTAAGCACCCTTTTATATTGTGGATGCCAGGTCTAGATGCAACATTCCAAAGCAAAATTGCCTCTTTACTCCTACTCACTATTTTCCTGATTGTTTGTTCAAGGAGTACATTAGCAATTTTGGCTACAACATTGGCAACTTTTGTTTGATTGCCCATCCACCCAGGCAACTAAATTTACAGATCAAAGGTTAGACTTGATGGTTCTGAAGGTCTTTTCCAACCCAAATGATTCTGTGATTCTGTGTAATTCTACTCCCCTATCCTAGATATGATACCGACTTCCATCAGATAGCTTTGAGGAAATATTAAGAAGTGTTTCCAAAACACGTTACAAATATGTAGTGAAGGCCTCAAGCCTTTTGCAACATATGGAGCAGAAGGCACATGAAAATGCTCCTCAAGCCTTCAGTTTCCTTCTCGCTGGCCCATTGCAACAACCCTTACCCTATATCTTAACACTGAATTCAGTGTGTTTGACAAAACCCTGGAATGTCCAGTGTATACAGATTTAGGAACTGGAGGATCTGTGAGGAATGAAGTTCATGACAGCTGGATGAAGGAAGATCTGGAGCTGTGATCACACAGGAAGGGTTGAAGTCCATTTTGGGTTTCTGCAGCTTGTGTTTAACTAAGGCTCACAATAGCAATGTCACTCCAAAATCCCTTCTTCTCTTAGAAAAGAGCAGAAGTTCTATTTTTTTTGTGCAGAAACAGACAATTACCCAAATTCTATATGGCAAATGTTACAGAGCTGAGTATAGCTTTGTCTAGCTCTGACGCAGGAAAACAAAAATCAGCTACTTTGGCTCCTCACTTCACACCCAGGTTTTTTCCCTCTGATCATTCACAGGAAACAAAGCCCACCTGCAGTTCTGGAACTGCATTTCCTTATTCTTATTCCCTTTGGCCAGCCTGTCCAAGTCTGGTTCTCTTTGCCTGGGGAGGTTCCCTGGGTCACCAGCCCAAGCCTGGCAGCCTTTGCAGCCACTCATACCACATTAGCACATGCCCTCACTGCCACACTGAAGAATACCACTCTGAGCCACAGTAGGGACATCATCTTATTTCAAGCACTTTGAGCAGAAGAAAATATGATTATGGGTGAGGGTGTCAGGAATGCTGCTAAAACAGGATCTAGGGCCTAAGGAAGATTGGAGGCCAGGATAACACATATGGACAGGAGCAGCCTGATCTTGAGCAGCCACTCAAGAAAATTTGAGCTTTCTAACATTGCTTGATAGGTACCCCGAAGCAGATGCCCTGGGACATTTGGTATTTAATTTTTGCTCTTTCCAGAGAAGAAGTGCTAACATGACAGAGCAATGTGACCATATGCCTTCTCCCCCCACCTCCAAATGTCAGCTCTGAAGCTTCATTCTGGTACTAAAAAGATGCTCTGGATTCAACCTGGCTTTTTCAGCCTCACTAGTAACCAAAATTCATAGACAAATTCTTTCTTTGCTCTTTCACAACACAGTCCAGGGCTGTCACTGCAGAGAATTGGTGATAAGTGAGGAAAGCTTTTGGCCAGGCCATCCATGAGGAGCGGTGATACTGGCAATGTAAGAGCCAGAGCAAAATCCAGCTCACACACTCAGAGTTGTGCTGGTTCAGCAGGACTAAAATGCAAAATAATTATGAAAAAAAGAGAAACCTTTATTTTGTCTAGGAGTAGCAGCTCCAGCAATCAGTACATTTGGAGAGCAGTTTTGGTAAGTATGGAGGTACGTTCTCAGTCTTTTTCTATGTAAAATCATAACACAGAACCCAGCTTTGAGGTCCTCAGCACATTTTCAGTAAGGCAACAGAGTGTTGCATCCCTTTGACTCCTATAGAGAGTTGAAAACCTGGCAGCCCTGCTTCTGGTCCAAAGAGGCAAAACATTCCATTCTTGAATTTTTGCTGATAAGAAATAATTGGAAACACCTTCTCTATGAAATATTGCAGGTTTCTAGGTTTTATTTTCTCCTGATACCACCTAAAGGAGCATTTTAATCCTCAGGTCCAAGAGTAAGGTTTTCCCATAGGGCATCTTTATATGCCCCCTGCAAGACTTATTATCTGCAGGAATCAGCCTAAGATAGACCCTGGGCTAAGGCAGTGCTGAGAAGGGAGCCAGCCCTCCTAGGAGCCCTCCTAAACAGGTGCCACAGGGTTTCAAAGCAATGTAACCTTCCACAAGCTGACAGCAGGAGCATCAGCAACCAGAAAATGTTTTCTGCTGGGTCAGCAGCCTAAAGCTGGAGCACACTGGTCTAAACCTCCTGTTTTATGGTAACTCTGAGCAATGCAACTCCAACACATCCAGCAAGTATGGGTTATGTGCTAAGCTTTTCAGAAGTGGCACACCAAACATCACCCCAGCAAGAAAAATGGAAAAGAAAAAGGGAGATAAGAAAGGATGCTGACCCTAGGCTGAACACTCTGCAACACCAGTTAGCAACAGCTTTTTTTAATCCATTTAAAAACCAGTGCTTGTAAAATCAAAAATAAGGGCGTTTTAGCCAGTAGATGCTTCAAGAGGAAAGACATCCACCCTCTTGTTCACACCTTGTTTTTCAAGCCCAGTTGTTTCTCTGCATGGCTAAATTTACCCTTAGATAGGTATTTATTTTGGTAAATCACAATATCCAAGCCCACATGGCCCCAGGGCTAGCAGGGCTGGGGTACCTGGCTACATTAACCCACAGGCAGCCAGGACAGGAGGTGGCCCAGCATGGAGCATGGCATGACAACCCCACCAGGAATGGCAAGTGATCCCCACTCCTGGCTGGCCACAGCAACTCAAACCCCAGGCAAGGCTCAGTCAGATCCCTTTTTGCTAGGATCAGTTTTCCTCCTGGGGCTGTGCTGCAGCATTCATCCCACAGTCCTCACAACACCTCTGGCATAAGGAAGCGGCCTCAGCTGTCAGGTTTGGAAAACCAAGAGGCAGATTCTTGGCTGGTGCAAGTCGGCATAGCTTCACTGGAGGCCAAGGAGCTACCCCATGTCACCCCAAAAGAAGGTCTGGTACAGAGAGACAAAAAGACACACTGCAGCCACTCTGGAGGTTGGGCATCCTGGCTTCCCAGTCAAAGCCTCTGTCACTCAGCAGTTACATCTGTAGTGGGTAACAATATGGTATTGCCTACTCAGGGAACCTGGGTGACACCCTTTAGCTATGATGTGAAGGGCAAGCAAAACAATGGCAGTCCTCACAGGGCATGGGCTCAGTTCCCTGGACTTTCATCACAAAAATCTCATGTGTGCCCATGAGGAGCCTGTGCTGGTAGGTGGAAGTCCTAGTTTTACAAATCATCAGAAGATACAGTGAAGGGAGTTGCAGAAAAAGCACACAGTGTGGACTTAGGTAAGCAGAGCAGGCACTTCAGCTGGAGACCTTCCTTGCAGCCATCAGACATATCACTTGTACCAGGTACCTTTCCATAGCTTTTAATGTAGCTTAAAAATTGCGCTGGAGACAAAGGAAAAGGTATACTGTACAGAAAAAAAACCAAAACAAACCAAAACCAACCAAACAAAAACCCAACTCCTAAAATGATACCCTTTTTTATTTGTAAAGCTCTGATGAAACAGCTTTCCAAATGACATCCCACTTAAAAACCAATGAAAACCAACCTAACTATGCATCAGTCACACTATACAGATTGCATCCTACATTTTCAAGATGCCTAGATATCTTCTGTAGTATTTACATATGTATCAGTTAGGTAGTAAAATTTCATTGCAATTTGTTTCTTTCCACCACACACTTATTCAATGGCCAAAAAACCCCTTGGGGATGCATTTGCATTTTTGTACAATACTTCGGAGCAAATGGCTAGGGCAATTTTCCTGAGAGAAGGCTTGTTCTTTGAAACTCTTGCTTTAACAACTGGAAATACAGGACGTGGATGCATTTTTGTTGCGCTAAAAAGCCTAAGGATGCCTAGTTCAGTTTTTCTTTTAAATTATTTACGTACCATTAAGTTAAAATGTTTACATTCATTCATTCGTATAAAAACCGTTGTTAAATCTTATGCAAATGATTTAACACTGATTGCTGCAACGCAAATTGCACTTCTTTAAAAAAAAATTATTGTATATATGGAAGAAAAATATCTGATTGCTACCCTGTTTACAAATTTTGCCTGACTCTATACAGTTCAGCCAGGAAATATGGACTTTCATAAATCTCAGTCACAGTGTATATTTAAGAGTTATATCGCAGTCTTGAAAAGTGAGTAAATATTTTAAACCAAAAAACACCAATCCCAAAATCTCCTTAACCAGCTGGACCTTGTGGGATTTGTACCAAACGTTGTGATTTCTTCCAGGGACATAGCTGAGCTCTGAAGAGCAGAACAAAGCACGCTGAAGATGGAGAGCACAGGAGAGATCTGATGGAGCGAAGACATCAAATGTTCGGTGAGAGAAGTCTGTGTCAACTCAAGCTGTAAGCACTTCTGATGCTCATTAAAAGGTATCTCACTATCTCTGGAAATTAAAGTCTTTGCTACTCCCTTCCCAGCACTGACAACTTCCACCAAATTCTTAGGGGAAAAGGTGATGAGAGAGTGAAAACAACTATACAATCAGAAAGGCAGCACTGCTAGGTAAGTCAAGGATGTATTTCTGGAATCTATCAATAGGTATGGGTTTACCTCTTCTTTTTTGTTGTTTTTTCTTTTTGGTTTTTTTTTGGGGGGGGGTGGGGAAGGTTGAGGGGGGTTTTGAAGGGGTTTTTGAGAGTGTAAGGCTGCATGAGCTATCCCCGGTGGTCATTTGCTTTCTCTACATTTTTCTTGCATAGATGAGGAACTGGATGCTTCGGCAAAGCCACTTTCAGAAGTAGAAAAACACTTCTGCCACCAAGGCTCAAAAACTGTTTCAGAGGAATGGTCTTTGCCAGCACTCTCGCTGCCGCTGCAACTGCTCCACAGAGGAAACCGTGCGCGGATGTCTGGGGGCTGCCAGGATCCAGCTTCCCTCACACCAGGTCACGCCAGAGCCAGGGCACACCAGGGATCCTGTCTCACAGATGCTGTCACTTCTGCCGTGGAGGTCAGGCTGACTCCTGTGTACAGCCCATCTTGACCTGAATACTTAAGGTTGCTGCTTTCAGGACTGGTGCTCTCTCCTGGGCCAGACATCACTGACGAGCTCGCCTGCAGGGAGGGGGAGAGTAAAGAGAGATTCACTGAGCAGGTGAGCTTTGCACACACTGGGGTGTGAGTGAGAGCACGGAGGCCCTGAAACACAGCCATCATCACAGGATTTCTGTGCAAAAACAGGGTTTGCCCTCCGCTTGCCCCTGTGCCTTGAAATCCTGAAACAAAAAAATGTCTCAGCATGAGCCCAGTCGCCCAGCCCTGCTGATGGGAGTTATGCCTGTGTTTGGAGAGGTGGAAACGAAACCATGCGATGCACAGGAAACTTGGAAATCAGTTCATGATGAAGAAGGAGACATGCATGTGTCCCACTGCCCCCTACTGAAGAGACACAGGTGCAGACACCAAAAATGTGATCTGGGAGTGGTGGCAGCTCTAGTTTTCCCTCCCCATGGGAGAAGTCTGATAAGATCCGAATTCTCCAAGAGCAGATACAGAACACCTCCTGGAAAGCAGTTTTCTTTGAGCTCTTCAACCCTTGAAATGCTTAAAATCATTCCTGACCCTTCCAAACACAACCCAAAACTACTTTACCCCTGTAGGACTGGCCACTGAAGAGATGCTCTTTCAATCTCCAGTGGAGAAACACTATGCCTTTGAAGCAGGAGCATTTTTTTTCTGCTGCCTACACAAGACAACATGCAGGGGAGCCTTGGTAGGCATAAAGACGAACCTCTGAACCACACTGGAACGAGTCCGTTTATTTTAACAGAGAAATGGGGAGTTAAAAAAGACAAAGGAACAATCATTTTTTCCATGAGGCTGAACAGATCCGCTAAAGAGGAAAAATTTTGCAGTGCCAGACAGAGAAGGGGCAACAATTTCACCTGATAAAGGAAATGTTTAAGAGCTGACTTCATGCAAAATTAACTCTTGGATATGTCAACTTTAAAAGCTTAATTTACTTGTTAATGGATAGTCTTTGGATGAAATTCCTTAAAAAAAAAAAAAAAGAAATAAAAAGGCTATCCTAAACTGTGACTGCAGAAGCTTCCTGCCTGCTCTTTAAGTACGAAGTATACATATTTAATCATTTTACAAGAGTAGAGCTCTTGGCTCTCCTGGAACTATGCCAAGCTAGCAGTCCTGACACGGGAAAAGCAAGGCTTCATTTATTCAAAGGTAATTTCCAAATGGTGTGGTGCAGGGCTCTTGTTGCTGTGCTTAACCCAGGGAAAACCTCACCTTCCGAAAGAGATATTCACTGCTAGGAGCCGTTTTTGTCTGAAATAACCTGGGCTCCAGTATTTTCTTAACCTTTTATTAAAATGATTGACTGCCACTATCCTTCCACCCATCATCAACCCTGATCCTGCTCCATTAGTCACTACCCAGAAATGCAGGGAAGGAAGGAAGGAAAAAAGACCCTTACTGTCCCCCAAACCAGTTGAAGCAGCTCTGAACCTAAGTAATAAGTTTTATCACTCCCTTGAACATACATTTGCCAATCAGTGACAATGAATCTCTGTACTCTCTTTCCCTGTGGCTGTGCATGGAGAATTCAGTGAGGCAGGTTCCATGCTAACATTTGCATACAGTCCTGATCTTGCATCAGCCTAGCTTTTCAAAGCCTTCCTTTCTTTCTTCTATTTCTAATATTTCAAACAGATTTCTGGTAGCACAAAAGACATAATTTTTAACAGCTTCAGTCTCCCCACAGTGGAAGAAGGGTTTAATTTACTGTTGAGCAGTGTTTGCTCAACCTGAGCTAAAAATACTAGGAGCTGCTTTGAAAGGTTCCCATTTGCCCATATTTGCCACTGCTGTTCTGATAGGCAAATATCTTATCAGTACCTGTTTTTTCCAGGCTTGGAAAGTGTAATTCACCTTTTCCTGATTCAGCCCTACAAAGGTGGGGTGCAGGGACCCACAGTTTTCATATGGAGTTATCAGATACCCCTCCCTTGGGCACCCCGAAAGGAGGACATGGGGGCACGTCCTGTTTGAAGACTGCCCATCCCTGCCTGTCCAAGGCCGGATTCTGGCTCTGTTGAGCCAGGACAGGCAGGACTGCTGGGTCTGGAAACCCCACCCCGGTAATGTCATGACAAACCCAGGCAGCCTGGGCAGCTCCCAAAGTGAGACATGGAAAACAAACTTTAGCTGATGAAAAGGGCGTGATGTAATCACAGTTCTGTTCCTGAGCCTCCCTACCTTTGCTCTTACTTTTCCAGCTTTAAGGGATGAAAGATAACAGAAGTTGCACTTACTTATTAGAGGACTTTTTTCAGCTGAAATAAATAAGCTGAACAATGCTGATGAAGTCAATAAGGCCTAAGTCACAACTAGTGGTTCTGTCTATAAAAAGATAATGCCTTTATTTTAATTAGTGAAATCTGGTAATAGCACGGACAATCAAGAGTGACTGAAGGTCAGCTTCCAGAGAAAAAAAATGAACGAAGCCCACTGGGAAGAGTCTGCCTCCTAAACAAGGAGGGAGGTTGTGCTTGTATCTGCAAAGGTTCTTCTTTTTACCCAATCCAGGAGCTGGTCATGAGTCAGCCCCCAGGCAGGTTGTCCATATCAGAGTGGCCTTTCTGTAGAGGACTTGCCCGCCATGTGCAGAGGGAGACCTCTGCCAGAGTCACAGGGACAACTAGATTGCACCCAAACTTGCCCTCAGCACCTCAGAGGCAAATGTACCCCCACTAAAGCTGGTCCAGATCAAAACCAGGCTGCTCAGACTGCACTGGCCAGCACTTAGGGAAGAGCAGCAGCAGCAGCTCTGCCTAAAGACTCCTGCTTTCTTCCACCCACTCCTTCCTGCACTGTCTATCCACCACAGAGAGCAGGGAGAGGGGATGGACACTTTCCTCTCTGGCCTTCCCTCACACCTCTGCAACCAAGAGGGAAATACGCTGGGCAAGGACAGCCAGAGGGGGTGGCGAAGGGCCTTGATCTAGCCCTTTGCCCTATCAGATAGACCTTTGCTCTATCCACTTGACATGTTCAAAATGCCCCATGAATTTTGGACATTACACTAAGTCAGCAATGAGCTGAGTCTCAGCTGAGACTCTCTTCCTCCTCAGCCTAGTTTACTTTCACAACACTTAAGTGATATCTACAGTCAGTTAAAATACACTTGCAAAGAATTCTTTTCACACATGAAGTGTTGTGGCAAACTGGTGGAGTCCTTAATTTTCCAGTCTCAGCTTCCCTGCAATAACTTCCATCCCCACAAAGAGCACATTTTCCCAACACTGTCAGTCCCCAGAATCCAAAGAGCAAGTCTTGGCACTGCAAAATGACAGCTTTTTTTACTGATGTAACGACCCTCTTAATACACAAAGTTGTCATTTCTTTCTATCCAATTGATCCTTTTGTTTATACTGCAGATGTGTAAGTTTACATGCCTTCTAATCTCTCCTTTGTATTATAGCAACATAAATCTGTGGTTAATACTTCATTAATTTCCTGAGGGAGGCAACTTCCAGCGTGGCTTGGAAAACTGATGATCCACTGCTGTCAAGGGCTGTATGAGTAACTGGCTTTATTGCTTTGGCAATAAAACAAAACCAAGCAAAAGGTATGCGTCCATATGCACATAGAATTTTGGGATAGAAGCAAAAATACTTTTTCCTTGCTTTTCCCCACTGAAACAAGTTGGATTGCTTCCTTCTGTTTGATATGAAAAAATGAATGCTCTCTTTTGGATACATATACACAGAGCAAAGAAAATGACTCGATGTAGAAGAAAAAGACTCAGTGTATGAAACTGAGTGGGGAGAAAAGAGTAACATCCCATTTTGTCCAGGAGTGAGGACTGATGCACAAGAGGTAGGAGACCAAGAAAGATTTAAAGAAGAGTCTAGAGTATCAGATCTCCCAGCACACTGCCCTGTCTGCCACACTCTTTGGTATTTTAGGTTGCCACGTTCCTCATGCCTCCTGTTGATCTTATTCCACCTGGTTTAGATAAATATTTACTCATACCAGGACCGTGAGGCACCGTGTTCCCATTTTCCAGGTGAAAGTCCTACCAGCCATGCTGGTGAGCCTTTCTCTTGGAAACTCTGTCCCAACGCCTACAAAATTATTCCATACAACAGGAATATTATCATCAGACAATCTGAAGGACCCCTGGACATTCAATTTCCCAATATCCAGGTTAGCATATTGTTTTAAGAGGCTGAATCTCCAGTTCATCCAGACTATGGAACATACTCTATGGAGGCTGATTTCCCAGTAGCCAGCATAAATGTCCTACCAATTTACTGCCTATATAGGGGCAAAACAACCCCAATTCTAACTAGCTCATGAATCTTCTTCTGACAGAAAAAAAAGAGAAAGCAAATGCAGGAGAAGCCGTTCATCTAATCCAGCCCCATTTATTCAGCGTTTTGGAGACAGTTAGAACTGCATTTTCCTGCAACCTCACCACACGCCAAGGTCATCTCAGTCAGCTCTCTCATTTTCCACCCTACAAAAGTGAAGAGCCAGTCCTGAACCACTTCTCAAGGTAACCTTCTAAGGGAAGTAAGCACTAGTTTTACTTCCTAAGTTTTTCTGTGGTGTGAGATTATGGTCTTTCTGAGAAAACTCCAAACTGGTAGCAAAGGACACAGGAGTCTTCTGAAAGAAGAGTTCCCCTGGTGCTGCTGAGCTTTTCCTGACATCAGTTGTGGCTCAAAGAGCCTCCATGTCCTGCCATATAAAGCAGATTTTACAGCAGGTTTCATACTGACTATATCCTAATAAGGCAATAAAGTCCTTCTGGTCATCACACTTGTTGGAGCCCCTGCATGGAAATGGATGGGTTTGCACTGTGGACCAGGCTCTTCGTTTAGCAATTTATTTGGTGGAGCTTTTCCCTGTACAGTTTCAGCAGCATCAAAGGGAGGGCAGGTATAGATGCAGATGCCAGCTGTCTGAAACCTTCAAATCTTCTTTTTATGGGGAGGTAAGGCAACTTCATATATCATGTAGCTGGACCCTTTCCATATTAGTAACACAGGACACCCAGTACTTACACTGCTTAGGAAAACAGAAATAGGCCTAAATCCCAGATCCAGATGTGAATTTGGCAAATAGCCCCTTTACAATGGGACAGCAAAATATTTCCGATCCAAACACTTCTACATTTTGGGATGTTTGAAATCAACTTTGCCCCTACAGCAATTCATTAATCGTATCTCTTAAATGTTTAAACTTCAGCTAGAACATAAAATCAACATTTAAGGTTCTTGCTAATTTGTCTCAGAATTGGCATAATATAAGATTCCCTTCATGAAATGGATGGTCTCAAAAACATTGCCAAGAGTAATTGCTGCCCTCCTCTTTTTCTGCCCTCCTTTCTTTATTTTACTTTAAAGAGATAAAGAAAGGTGGGGCAAAAAGTGAATGTTACTGACACAATTTCTGCTGAATTTCATTTCCATTAGATTTCTACATAACTGGAAACTTTTTTGGCAGCCTCCCACAAAAGGCATAATAAATTGTTCTTGTACCAGTAGAGAAATTTGTTTTCTCTGTTTCATTTAGCAACAACATTGCTGTGAATTTCACACAACAGTTTCTAAAACGTCATCAGATTTCTCTGCCTAATGTCAATTTGGCATTTTCCCCCTCTTCACAGAATAAAGGCTAAAGAAGCAAAATCAGAGCAAAACAAAAACAAGCTGCCATGCCTGTTGTGCAGTGCACAGGGAACGAGCCAGTTTCACTATTCAGGCAGGTGCCTGTTTTTCAGCAACATCACCAGCACCACAGTCAGGAATCAACATTGGTCTTGTTAAAGTGACCAAAGAGTATAAAACCTGCATTCATCCATTTGAGGGTGTGGTTTTTTCCCTCCTGACATGAGCTGGAGAAGCTTATTCTCCTTGTGCAAAGCCATTGACTATTCTAGAAAAAATTAAAAACCTTTGATCTATCAGTGGATCAACTCAAAAGAAAAAATTAAAAATAATCGAGGAAAACAGAGGTCTAGTAGAACATCTTTGCTTCAGCGTGTGGTCAGGTTACAGGCTAGCTTGCTCTAAATGCTGACATCCCTTCACTCACAACAGCTTAAATGGGCTTTATGAGTGCTTTGTCCGTTCCACAGGATTTAGACCCCTTGGAAATTATTTTGCATCCTTTGCAGCTAGTGATCATGTTCCCAGATTGTGTCTGGGACAACAGAAGCCAGTCTTAACCACCACCACCACTTTCTTCTTTCAACTTCCAGTCTCCTGAGTCCTCATCTCTTTGAATTACAGATGCTTTGCTCCCCTGCAAATCCTCTTTTCATTTACATACATCTGGGTCTGGGACACAGGGGCAGGAGATCAGTAGCCCTTCACATAATTTGGGATGGAGTCAGAGGGATGCCCATACGTCTGGTTGCTGCTGCAGCTTCCTCTCTTCAGCGCATGTCACAGCCCCTCCCCAACACTTCCTTTCATTGAAATTTTTCATGAGGGGGTATTTGCAAGTGCTTTGCATATGCAAGGCACATCTGATCAAATCGTGGTGGGGAAAAGGCTATGCAGATGTTACCATGCTGCCTGCTGGATATAAGGGGACAGATTTTCCCAGCTGTTGTGCAGGTGTCTTCTCCCAGTCTGATTTACCATGGAAAAATGAGGGACAACTGAAGTCCTAAAGGTGGGGATGCCATCATGTAACTAAGAGCAGCCTCAGGGTCACTCCTAGGAGTTGCTCTTAGTTGCTAACAACTCTCAAGGAGTCTTTTAGCTAGCAATCCATGCCCCTAACCACTCTCTTCTGGTACCCACACAACTCCATCTGGCAAAACCATATTAAAATTATACTAAAATTATAACATAAAGATTATTAATAACATGTTTGATGTGCTCTTCTAGGGAGAAATACTAGAAAAAGGAAGTCAGGTTTTGGCCAGCCAGGAAGAGAGCAGCATAGTAGAAATGAGATCTCATCTATATGGCCTCTCCTTCTCCGAGCAGCACACCGCTGTGCTGCCTTTGTCTTGGCCAGGATTGTGCTTCCGTTTCTATCCATTACATAAATCTCACCACATTGCTCAGGATCACAAGCACTGCTTAAGGTAATGCAAGGAATCTGTAAGGAAAATTTGGTTACATTCTTTACTTTGCAAATATAAGGGAGAGCCTAAAACAGTGCACAGTAGTTCACTGGGGAAGTCTGAAACTTCAATGGTTCACTTTTCAGTTAGTGTTTCTCTTTTTTTGACATGGTCTGTTCATTTTACTGGATTGACAGAGTTTTCTCATGTCCAAGACAAGCCCTTTTAGTAATACCCTAGTTTCACAGGATCCAAACCCAAAACCCAGTGCCTCTGAAATTGGGTGGCCCTGTCAGTCCACAAACAATCGCATTTGCTAAAAAATGGGTTTTTCCTCCCCTTGTACAATGAAACTTTGTATATCTGAAATTAAACTAATGAAAGGAATTTGGATGTTGGGAACACCAAGACATACTTGAAAAATGGCTATTATAAACCATGTCTTCTTTTCATTAATAAAGGACTAAAGAAAGTCACATTAGGAAAGTTTCTCAAAGAAGTGATGTGGCAGATTAAGGGATACAGAAGGCTGAGAAGTGAGTGTGGATATGAATAGGTACAGCCAAGAGGTTATAAACTAAGCTACATTAAGCTTCACAACTTTAGCGATAGTATTTATCACACATGCTGAGTGAAGAAAGGAAGTTTGAGATGGTTGGAGTACATGATGTAAAATAAGGATCAAAACTAAAGCAGGGGACGAACAGCACTCCTCGGGTGCTCCTCTGGAGTTTGGTGCTGCCAGATGCTGAGCTGAGTCTGGATCAGGGGTTAATTACACATTTTAGTTTAAAGCAAAAGCCTTTATGATTTAATTCATACAGCAGGATAATGTTTTTCTGGGTTTTACCCACTGGGATAATGAATAAAAATGTGTGTGTGCATAAAATGTGCGTGTGCATATATATACATATATACATACACATGTCCAAAAGAAAACTTTTGAAATGAAAGAACCGGAATATTTAAAAACAAAATGTCTGTGGTTAAGCTGTGGCTAACAATCATAAAAATTATATAGATCTCAATCAAGAAGGTTTGCAAAGTACTTCAGCTTGTCGTTCTGTTTACAGCTATATGTAATATCCTCCGAAAATCTTGTTCTAGTATCAGCTAACAGAACTGGAAAGTTTGTTTAGATTATTGTTCTGCTAGATAAGATAAAAGCTGTGATAACATTGCCCAGTGATCAGCCTGCTTGCAGATACAAACACTTACCCCAGAGGCTGCGGTCTGTGCGCTGGGAGAAGCAGTTTTGCTACAGTCATCTGAGTTAGTAGAAGACGTGGATGTTGGAGTCATAGGAACTGCACTAGTACTGTTACCTGGAAAATTGGGAATTGGCATTAAAAAGAAACATTTTCCAGACAGAGAAAAAAAATAAAAATAAACAACCAAACCAATAAAAGATCAAAACAACTACAAACTATTGCAGCTAGTCTTTCTTTTACTTAATATTTACCAGAGCATGCCTTTGATTTATTTATATTCTTAGGTTTTCGCTTCCTCGTCTGAATTCCTTCTTTTTTCATAGCAAGAGGCCGAGGAACCTGAAAAAGTTAAATTTCCACACCAGTCACAGAGTTGAATACATTCTCTAATATCAAAAATCAAAATACACTACAAGACCAGATGTGATGTAGCAAGTCAATTTTTTCTGTGTCACAGAAATTCTAAATTTAATTCTCAAAAATGTTTGCATTTTATTTTGGCAAAACAATAGTTTGATTCAAGGTGAGTTGTAGCTGAATTAAGAAACTAGGGAAATCTTTTTTTCTCTATGCAAATTTGATAATTTTTTCAACCCCCCAATCGAAGCACAGGAAAACAGCACAGAATAATAGAAAATCAGCATCATTTGGCAATAAGCTATAAGAAATTAAATTGGATGGGGTATATCTGATCCTTGATTTATTATTCCAATCAGTCTGGAATTATCTCCAGTGCCTCATTCTGGAAAGAAAGAATGTGTATGAGAAAAAAAAATGTCCTCATCCTGTGGACCAGCTATGCAAGCCAGATCATCCTGAGGAAACGTCTTAGGACAGAAGTTTTAGAATAGAAGAATTGACTTAGTATTTGCTCCTATAATCAATTCTGCCCATAATACAGCTTTATGGTATCTAAATTAATATTTATAGAGATAAATTAATATTTAAATGTGCTCAAAAATCATCTTTGTGTTCATCACAATGATAATCACTCTACAAAAACACTGGCTTAAAATATATTTTAACACCAGTTTGAGGAGAGACAATTCATGTGTTTTCTATCATTACAATATTTAAACCTGTGATATAATTAACATTTTTATTGAAGCCTAGACGTCATTTTAATTATTCCTAACGCTCTTACTGTTCAAACACTTATGCTTGACTGTAACAATCCACAGGGGTCTCACCCAAAACATGCTCCATGACATTCAGGACAGAGCTTATTTTATACTCTATTCTTGCCCAACAAAGGCTGAAATAGCATTTACAGTTTTTCTGGCATAACTATGGCTGGAATTACACTCAAAGTTTTGCTGGCATAGCTATGTCTGTCCATGAAAAACTGTCACATTAAAGGTCTAGGGATTTTCTTCCCCACTAAAGAGCTGGTTTAAATCCCAGTCACAAAAAGACCAATGCTGCTCATCCAGAGGTGGTTTCTTTATATAAATCTCTTGAGTCAAACACATAACTAGTCAAAAGCGTAACAAGCCAAAGCCGTACAACCATTTTCTATTTCACACATTTTTCTGTTGCTCTATGCTTTTCGCTCGTCCTTTTTTTTTAGGACCACTCCTTCCCCAAAGCAGCAGCAGAGCTGGCAGGGGATGTCCCTTGGAGAAGCAGCCACTTACCCCATGGAGTTTCATGTAGAGGCCGCAGGCGTTGCAGACGGGCTCGCCCTCAGCGTTCCTGCGCCACAGGGTGGTGGTCGTGGTGTGGCAGTTGGCACAGGACAAGCCCATCCTCCGTGACGAAGGCTGAACACAAGCACAGGCAAAAAAGGTATCAACAGGCGGGCAGGAGAGAATGATTTATGTCTTTACGGTTTGTAAAAAGTCCTTTAACACATGGCAGGGATGGTAGGAGCTTTTTTTTATAGCATCTGTGAGCAACAGGCCAGAATTAGAACAGAATTATCCTCATATCAGAGAGTGGAAAGATGGTGTGAAGAGGTACCGAATGTCTTTCAACCCTGGGTAGTCGCAGCAGAGACAACATTGTCATTTGGGTGCTGGTGACCAGGAGAAGTCTGTTCAGACCACCAGGCACTAGTTCTTTTTTCAGCAGGAAAGCTAGGACATATCTCCACTACAGCTCCTTTGAGGGAAGGCACATCACTCCCATGCTGCTTCTCCAGCCAGTTCAAAATGCCCTCTCCCCTGTATGGTGGTGAAGAGGCAGCTCTGATCCTGCCACTGGTACTCCTGACTCATTGGAAAAATCAGCCACTTTAATCACCTGCCCCTGCTGGCACCACACCTGGGGAAAACTTTCCTGGGCATCTCAGGGGTAACACGTACAACAGTATTAAGTTCATAAAAAGATCTTTTTATCATCACCCATTGTATCTTCATACAAAAAACAACATGCCCTGGGAGCATGTTTTACAGAGCAGAGCCTCTCTTGGCCGGCAGAAAAGCTGGTGGGTGACAACAAGTTTCCCACTGCAAACAAGCCATTTATGACACTCTTCCGTGGAGTTTGGAGCCAAGATGAAGCAACTCTGTATCAGAAATAACCGTATAACCCAGAGCTTTATGGCCACAGGCTGTATATCATAAGTGAAGGCAGTCCTCATAAACATGTGAAATGAAGGTGAATGGGTTATAAAAGTCCCTGTAACAACTGATCTCTTTTACGTTCATCACAAGCAAAGAATTCCAGCTACATCATAAATCTAGTCTTTTTCAAAGTATCGTATTGTCAAAAAAATACAAAAAAATCTGTGCCTAGCTCTATGTCTGGCAGCTGAACAAGCTTACACGGAGAAGTCAGTTTTAGAGGCTTGCATTAATCTTACTCTGACTCTTCATACCTCATAACTGAAATTACTAAGGGTACCATTGTACTTAAGGGTACAATGCCCTTCCTCTCAAATCATTTACTGCTGGGTTGTTAGACATAACTGGGTCACCTTTGATACCACAGGGCTGCCTGCCACTGGGGAAAATGATAAAAATGTTTTGAGAATGAAGAATATTCCAGAGTAATAACTGAGTTTCTTGAATATTGTCTATTTGAGCGTCTTTAGCAGTAACTGTCTTTTTATACCACAGCTCAGAAAGAGCTCCAGATTAAATACAAATTTTGTAATCTTGAATCAGTAATCCATTATTAATTGCACAGAAAAAAAAAAAGCAAACCACCCAGCCAAGTGTTACATAGGCTGAAGCACACAAATACAGTTTTTAATCTTAAAAATCCAAATACCATGAAAACGGAAGTTTTGACCTAGTTATTAAATATGTCCGCACACAGCACTCAAATTGCGCCCTTTACTCAATACGTGTTTTACATTTTCACATTGAGTGAAAGAAAGCTGGTCGTAACACATATGCTTCATTTTCTTTCTCTGCAAGTGAAATGCTGTCAGCTCTTTCACTCTTTACATCTTTCTCTTTCCTATGCAGCCTAGTCTAAACCTTCATATATTTTATTTCAATAGCTTTTGTTCGTTCCCATATCTAAACAGACAAGGAGTTCTGGCATGTTTTGAAGCTAAAACAACTTTTCTGATGCCGGAATTTTATCAGAAACTTTGGGGCAATCTAAACATGTTTAGCGTTTTCAAAACATTTTCCCTTCTCACCTACATATTTCGAACTGTATGAACACACAGTCACGACTGATTTATAGTTATGGTCAGGGTACTCGGTAGGGACTGTTACACAGAGCTATTTCAGAGTTATTTTGCTGAGGTGTCAGACTGAAATCAGGCTGTAGTTTGACTCAACTTTAGTCTTCTCACCCCCACCCCTCCCTCAAAAAAAAAAGAAAAATAGAAAGGACACAGAAATGCTAGAACCTGGTGTCAGCTACTTGAAATCTGCCTTGGGTCAGGGTGCCACAGCAAGTTGGGCTCTGGTACTTGAGACAGTCGGCAGATCTGGCCCCTCCGCTGCATCTGTCCCCACTAATGAGACAACACCTTGTGTCATGGAATTTACCCGAAGACCCAGCTAGAAAAAACAGGCACCTAGCAGCAATAAACCTCTGGCTTAAAGTTAAATTAACTCTTTGGCTTAAAGAAAGGTCTTTAAGCAGAGGTGGGTTGGTTCCCCAGCGCTTGCTGTCTGCTCTGATCATCGTGTGTTTGGGTCTTGTTTCCCCTCGCTCCCGTAAGGGCACTTAAATGCAAATGGTTGTGAAATAAAGAACAGTAGGTATTTTAGACCAAAGAAAACAGACATGGAGGAAAGCAGGCATGATTGAAAGGGGCTTGAAAGGCTGATGGGTTTGATACACTGTCTCCATACACAAGGGTCCAAACATCAGCTTGGATTATAGTGGTGTGATTTATTGTGGCTCGCTGGGTAACAGACATTACTAAAGAGCGTATTCTTTCTGTCTGCTGACCTCCACCCGGATTTGCTAAACATAATGTGCAGTTCCAGCTTGTTAAATTTTCTCCTTGTCTATTCAGTGCCAGCCTGAGTTATAAACAGGGGTTCTGGTTTGTACTATTTATTTCCCCCCCTAGTTTTAGGAGTATATTTTTAGAAAAATTGTGGCTCATTTCTTAGGAGTAAAACAAAACAAAGGCTATTATCATTGTTTAAACAATTGGTTTTCTTTGAATTATATACAAAACTTGCTTACATTCCCAAGGATCGAGCTCTCAACAAACAAAGCAGGTCTGGAGAAATTCCTAGCCCTCTGAACAAACATTTTCCAACATTGATTTTTTTTTTTCTGTTGGAAATGTCCAACACCACCAGCACAAATTTCTTCCAAGCCACTGAATCCCCCTCACAGATGGGGTTCCTAGCTTGAAAATCCAGGCTGGCGCATGCCTGGTACACAGCTCACAAGGGGGCAGAGAGAGATTTTGCCAGCTCAGAGAGCCTGGTAGTGTGTCCAAAGCAGTTTCCAAAAGGCTGCCAGCCCTATCACCCCTCATTGTGACCAGTCTGGCTTGCAAACCTGATCAGGAGCCCCACTTCGGTTTTTCAGCCAGGAGGATTACCAGGCTAATACACTAATTGCTCTCTCCTATGCTTGCCCCAAATTTCTCCCCAGCTACCGCTGACTGGAGTTGCTCGGGTCGAAGTTCCTCTCGCCCCCTCCTCCCCTCCCTCCAGACTCACCACTCTCTTTTGGGGCTTAATGAGGGGCCGGCTGAGGCCGTTCATTTTGGTGTAGAGCCCACAGGCGTTGCACAGGTAGTTTCCGGTGCCGTCCCTCCTCCACAGCGGGGTCTGGATGGAGCCGCAGTTGACGCACTCCCGGCTCTCGGACAGGTCCTCCAGCAGCTCTGGGGAGAGGAGTAGAGGGGACAGGCGGTGGGCCACGGCCGCAGGTGGCCGCGGAGCCCGGTGTAGCCCCGCGCCCCGGGGCCCCGGCCCCGCCGCGCCGAAACCCGGGCCCCGGGCAAGCGAGCAACCGGCCCTCAGAAAAGCAATTCCCCAGTGACGGCGGCCATGCGGTGATTTTTATTTTTTTTTTAATAAAATCCTGGGATTTTTTTTTTTCTTTTCCTTTGTTGTTTTTTTGTGGGGCTTTTTCCTATTTATTTAAATGTGCTAGACCCGCTGCCGGCCGCGGGGCAGCGATTGCTCTCCGAGCCGGAGAGAGCCGGCGCGCCCCGGACACCGGCCCGCCGGAGGGCTCAGCTCCGGCCCGCCGTGCACTCCCGTCGGGATTTGACCCTTGGCAAATTCGCCTGGGGTCCGCTCGAGGGGCGACACCCCCTCCGTGGTGCTCACAGGATGGAAAGGGAGGTGCACTTGCTTTTAGAGGGGAGCAGAGTGGGGAGTGAGGTGGCTGTCAGAATAGCCACTTCCAGAGCCACCCTAGAAGCTGCATGTAAGGAGCTGTCGTTTTACCCAAAATTCCCCAGGGTCGAAGCTTGGCAAGAACTTTTCTACCCTAACTGCTATTTTAAATGCCTCGCAACTATTAAAGCTTCAAGTTTAGAGGCAGCGTTCGGGCCCTGGTGTGCCAAGGCAGTGACGAGCGGCGGCCGCTTCGCCTTGGCTGTTTGGTCAAATTAGAGCTGGTTTGTAGGAAGCAGAGGAAATGGAAAAATAAGCGGTATTGTGCCTCCTGCTTTCATAGTTACTGAGCACTGATCGGAAAAAGAAAGGTCTAAATGCACGGCAGAAAAAAAAAAAAAAAAAAAAAAAAGGAAAGGAACTCACCTATGAAAGCTAACACTCTCACCCAGGCCAACCCTTGTTCTGATTCACCTCTCCATATTTCGGGGAGGAGGAAATAAATACTTATTTTACATAGACTGTGCCACGTTGTGAAGAAATAAAAAAAGGAGATGTTTGGAATTTTACAGCAGTTTTCGTGTCGAGTCTGAGAATGTATGTTTCAGACTCAGAACTTCGTCATTGATTTTTTTTTTTTCCCTCTACTACCTGCCTAAATTCATCATTAGGTTATTCTCTTACGTTTCACTGTACAGAGAAAGAGCCCTCGTAAAGGTCGAGCAGCTTTGGAGACTGGGCTACGGTGCTGCGGCGACACGGTGGGCATTTAGCCGAGAAAGAAATGGCCTTTTGGCCCGCACCTATACAAATGCGTTTCTCTTCTCCCTTCGTTTGCGAATTATTAGGCGCTAAAGAGGAACGGGCACACGGCAGAGTCCAGAGAGCACAGTTCAACTTACGTTGTCAGCTCCTAGCTCTTAGCACATCGCTAAGATTTATTAATCTTTGCACTAAAAGCACCATTGAAGACTGTAAGCAGAAAAATGCTTAGGGCATCAAGGATGCTGGAACTTAAATATTTGTCTCAGCTATTTATTTTATAGCACTGCCTTCGTGACTGCAGAAAGAAATTCTGCTGTGACAATATTTCTCGGGCATTTTCAAATACTTTTTTCCCCTTAGAGAGTGAGTAATACACTCGTCCCTATGGAAAACAAAATGAAGTTTTCATTTTAGATAATGTTTTAGCATCTCTACGAGTAGCATTAAGAAAGCTCGATCCAATTGTCTAATATTTAGCCCTAAAAGTATGTATTTCAGCTACAATTTTCCTGCAATTTTTAAACTGTACACCGTGTAGCTTCGGCTTTGCTGCCGCGTTTTGCCTTGCAGGAGCAGAAAACTCGCCTGGCCCAGGAGCTCCGGGCTGCTTCGCCCAGTGTTACACTGCGATGTGGCTACCCTAGCACCCGTCCTTTCCCTCATGGAAAGGCTAATCCCTACCCCTCCAGCCCTCAGCACTGGTGGGAGGGAGGTACAAGGGCAGGAGAGACCCCCTGGAGCAGGGGAAGCTGCTGTGCTCCTCTGCTGCCTTGACACTCCTGCCCTAACCTCCTCCAGCGCTTGGCTCCTTCACTTCTCCGCTCCTTCTTACTAACCCCTCTCCTCTACCTGCCGTGAGATTTTCCAACCCCACATCTCTCCTGACAAAATAAATTAAAAAAAACCAAAGATTAAAAAGCAACAACAAAAAAATCCCCACAACTTATTTTTTCCCCTCCATCCCCTCCCTCCCCACATAGTTTCACACTAAAGCTTTTTTCGTGTTACCCTGAGATGCAGCTTTTCCTATCACTGATACAACTGATTTTCTTCCCTCTGTCATGATATTAAACACCAAGTGAGAGGCTTAAAATACTTAAATCTACAAGGTATCATCGAGAGAAGGGAGGAGCATTGTGTGTACAGCCCTACAGAAAGACAAAAATCCACGGGGTAAGTTTCTGCAACAGTGTACTGAAAGAGAAAATCAAGGCATTTATAAAATATATGCACCTGGTGGGTAGTTTATGCTTAAAGTGAATGATTATCAAATGTGTGTGCATACACATATTTACATAAATATGTATATATACATAATATATGCATAACATATATATATAAATATATATACATAGCCACACACACCTCTCTATACACCTCTATTTATATATACACAGTTTTATTCTAAGGCTGAAGAGATTGCAATAATCGTTAATCTTTCTACCTCTGACAAAACCATTGCAGCTCAAATTCCATTTCTACAATTGATTTAATGACACCGAGAATTTCCTTAGCTAAAACAAAAAGGATGGGACACCTCGGAAATGAAAGGAAAACCCCATGAGGAGGAGCTGTATTTTAGCAGCAGTTTACAAATTAGGTTTCCTCATTCATATATGCGGTTTCTCTATGCTGCTTTTCTTTTTTAATGAAGCAGGGAAGTATTTTGTAGTTGAAATCATCCAAAATGGGCTACATGAGCCACTGCAGTTTTCCTCTACGATACAAGAACTATTATATTGCAGCGAATTTGTCAGTTTTGCGTCCAGATGACCGCATTTAGGGAAAGCGGGAATGTACTGATTTGGAAAAATTAAAAATTAAGTTTACACCGGGCAATTCGTTTTGGGATCTTTCGGTTGGTAACCCCAATTGCTATATTCCAAACAGCGGCGATATTTGGAGCTGTATTTTTCCCCTAATCCAATACAAACGAGTTGCCTCCACTCCAGAACAGCCCGGGACCGCCGTCCTGCCACCGANCCCTCCAGCGGGCAGCCCCGGCATGCGGCGACCCTCCCTGCCCTGCCCGCGGGTCCTACCTGCGCTGGGTGCCCGGACGGGGATCGGGGCGGCCCGGCCCTGGAGGCAGTGCAGCATGGAGTTCTCGAAGGGCGCCGTGGGCCAGGCAGGAGCGAGCTGCGGCCCCACGTAGGACGTGTAAGGCCCCGGGTAGGAGCCATTGAGCGGCCGGGCCAAGGGGCTGTACTGGTCCCTGGCGCCCAGGCTGTTGCTGTAGGCGCCGGGCTCCCGGGAGGCCCCGTTGGCCACCGGCGGGCTTGGGGAATAGGGAAAGCGGCCCGAGGGGTGGGAGCCGCCGCCGCTGCTGTACGAGGGGCTTTCCGCGGCCGGCTGGGACCACACGGCGTGGCCACCGCCCGGGTGGCTGGGCTGGGTCGCCCCACTGCCCTGCAGGTACGGCAGCGTGGGCAGCATGGAGCCCACGCGGGTCGTGGGCACGTAGACGGGCGAGCTGGGCGTGGAGTGCATGAAGCCGCCCGGAGATCCGTCGTAAGGCGTGGGGCCCTGGGCGGCCGAGATGGCGAGGGTCTGGTACATCTCCTCGGGCTGCTCGGCGCCGAGGGCGCTCAGCTTGGGGCCGCGGCTGGACCAGATCAGTTTGCTGGTTTGGTCTAAGTCGGCGAAGAGCAGGATGTCCTCCCAGCTGGGACGGCCGGAGAGGTGGGGGGTCCCGAAGTGCACGCAGGGGGCGAGCAGCGACCTGCCCTCAGCGGCGGGGGGCGGCGGCGGGGCCGGCCGGTGGCTGTCGTCTCTCTCCGGCCGAGGAGTCTTGGAGGAGCCGCGTTCACCCTGGGAGCCGGAGGAGGAAGGGGGCGAAGGAGGAGACGGGCGCGTCTCCCTGGTCACGAAGGGACAGGAGGAATCGCCGGCGTCCGCAGCGCACCGCTTCACCGCGCACCAGCCGCCTTCAGCCACGGCCATCCAGGTCCCCTTCTAGCCGCTGGGTGTGGATGGGGAAGGGCGAGGAGGGGAGGAGGAGGAGGAGTGGAAGGGGGAATCCGCAGGGCAGGGCGGGGAAGGAGGACACAAAAGAGCAGGGAAGTGGGGGAGAGAGAAATAATAATAACAAAGTTTGCAAACAGGACAGCCCGTCTCCCTCCGGTAACGAGATTCATCAGGGCTTATCTGGCCCCTCAGAGCGCTTAATCAGTCATGTCGCCTCGGCGCTGTTGTCCCTCGCCCCAGCGGAATGGGATCAGGCAGCCTAGGTCAAGACGGGCCGGGAGACGCCAGTCCCGCGGGGCCAGGGCTGCGGCTCCAGCCCCGCTTTCCGCACCGCAGGAGGGCTGCTCCCCTCTCCCTTCGCATCCCGAGCTGCAGATTTGAACATGAAGCACACCGGGGCAAAGGTGGGCGTAAGGGCGTGGGGACAGAGGTGGGCGAGGGGGCATTTTTCCCTGTCTCTGCCCTTCCTTGGCTGCTGTCGTTGTTATGATTATTTCAATGAATGAGTCATTTGACTGGGTTCCACCGAGAAAACAATTAGTAAGGCGATCCCTTTAAGGTTACTTCGCCGGAGAGAGATGTTAGCTCTTCCGCGCATCGCCTCGCTTGTTTGCCTGTTTCCAGCCCAAGGTCACGGAAAGGAGGAGGAGGAGGAGGGAGACACCCGGGAGACGGGAGATGCGCAGGGGCCGGGCCCGAAGTGTGCGCGGCGGCGGCGGGACACTGACCGAGGCCTGGCGGGATGTGCCTGCCGTAGGGGCCGGCTCCAGCGGACAGCCCTGGCTGGGGGCCTGCCCCGAGCCCCAGCACACCCTGCAGGGGTGGCACCCGTCCCGAGCCGAGCTGTGTCCATTCGGAGCTGCCAGCATGACGAAGGCCGGACAGACAGACACAGAGAGCCCCGTGCCTAGCCTTTAGGAGAAGGGGCAGAAAGCGAAAGGGGACACAGAGAAGTGACAGCAAAAGAAGGCGAGGTTCTCCGTTCTCAGCCCACCTCGGGGCTCTCTAGATAACCACAGGCAAAAGAACACAGGGGACACGCACACAGACACTCAGACACACACACACAGAGTCCCCTCGCAGATAGGCACCAAATACGTCTCTCCCTCCTGCGAGATAACTGGGAGATAAGACTCCGGCAGATAAGAGCTCCAGGCACCGGCATCGGATGTTTGCCCACAAAGTCTCCCTCGGACTCCCCCAGGCTGGGGCAGCCGCCGCTGCGCCGCGCTCCCCTCGGAGCGCCCGCGGGCAGAGAGGCAGCAGCCGAAGACCGAGAAAGAACTAGAGAAACTGCGGCGAGGCAAGGAAAGAAAGGGGCCAAACCTGATTCCAGTGGCCCGCATGGGGCCGGGGCGAGGGGCCGCGGCGGGCGGTAAATCCAGTGCGGCGGGGGCGAGTGGCGGCGACGACTCCAGCGGCGGCGGCCGGCGGCTCATGTATAAAAAGGAGAGAGGAGGCGCCTCTCGCAGCCCTGCCGGAAAACTGCAGGCAGCCGGCCCTGATTGGGCTCGGCCAGCCCTAAACAAACACGGGGCTCCGCAGGGGTGCCAGTCCCGGGGCCAGCCGGGCCGCCGCAGCCCCGGGGGCGGGGGCGGGGGGCACCTCGGGGAGCCCGCAACTAAGGGGCGACGGACCCCTGCTCGGGGAGCAGGAACGAGAGGGCTGACTCTGCCAGATATCCCAATTTTTTCTTTTTTTTTTCCTTAAATTTATTTTAACCCAGAAATAATACACACTTTTCTCTCCTTCCCGTATAAAATATTTTTATGGTGAATACTCAACTTCTGTAAGATCTGGTTTGTTTTTTTTTTTTCTCTCTGAGCCTCTTGGCATGTCAGCGAATGTCCCCTGGCAGCGGCCCGGAGGGGAATGTGTGCCTGGCTTTCGCCCTAAGCAATCAGGCGAACGTATCCCTCTCTCAAATCTCCTTCGTTTTTGCTCGTCAAAATCCGAGATATCCGAGATGAAAAAATGTGGCTCCTCCTTGAGTTGCCCCAACCATCAGGTGAAGCCAAAGCAAGCTGTGGGATGTGTCCATCCCAACAGCTGGCGATAGGCATTTTTCCTCCGTTTCTTTCTTATTACCCCCCCGCTCCTCAACCCTCTTATCTCAGCTGTGTACAAACTGATATGGTACTTAGCAGGAAAGTGACTGGAAATTAAAATAACTTCGTTCACCGGAGGTTATCAGCTGGATATCTGTCATCATCAGTTTGTACAGAAAGTCATCTGCGGCAAAGGGCTGGACTAGAGCAGAGCCAGGCTCTCGGCAGCAGGCAGGCATGAGCCCTCCCGAGAGAAACCGAGCCCAAACCTGCTGATGCGCGATGCTGTCGCTCCTGGGGTAGGCACGGCTTTTCTTTCGGTCTTTCCAGGCAAGGTGAAGAATTTGCAGTGCTGGGGGTACGGTAAAACAGTCTGTAAGCGATCCGCTCTGCCGGCGTGAGTGAACTGATTGTGACTTGGAAGTTTACTATGCGCGTTAATTTTTGTGGCATAGCGCGGCAGGGGTTTGATCGGAAAACAATTACTTTCCCGAGAAACCGTTTCTTTATTATATTCTATGATTAAAGGTGATACTTCTTTCTTGTCAGTTGTCTCTAAATAGTATTGTTAAATAATATCGATCTCCCTGCCAGGCTGAAGTGACTTTTTTTCCTTTTTACTTTTAGGTGTATTTTAGTGAGTGCAATATTAAATAGAAAATAAGCTTTGCAAGCGAGGGTTGTGATTTGTTTTCTTCCTAGCTCGTCTTCCGATCTTAGCTTGAAACGCAAAACATTTTTGCCGTGGTTTTTACCTGCAAATGTGAGACAAGAGAACTGGAAGCCGCGGGAGTCGATGTCCACGCCGCTTCTCCCCAGCTTGGGTGCTGCCACTACACATTCCTGTGCTGAAAAGCTTTAAACCCACGTTTCCTTTCACTCTTTTGGATGCCACTTCTCCAGTTAAACACGAGGGCATTTCAAACACGTGTAAAACTGGATATAAAGCGAGAAATACCGTGAGGGTTTTTTTTCAAGCTACGGGCTTTGCTCGCCGAGAGGGGTTTGCCGGTGCTCATGTAAACGCATGATGGGCGACGGGGACCCGCCCGGCCCCGGAGGGTGCCTGCCAGAAAAGTGAGGATGGCTGGGAAGAACGGCCGCATTGGCCTGGCAGGCGCCTCTTTCCCTGGCTCCAAAGTGACCCGTGTTTTACACTCAGGCGCCTTGGTTTTTTTCCCTGCCGATTAGCCTGTTTACGTTATAGCCGGGCTACAAGCTTCGTTTTATTTCCTCCGATAAACACGATAAGAAAACCCGGCTAAAACTGGGACCAGCGTGGGAAACCATTCCCCGTCACCCCTTTCCTCTCCACTCCTTTTCGTTTCGGGTTTGCTGTGGAAGCGCTCAAATCATAGACTCCTAACTCTTCATTACGTCACTCCTTTCCCAAATCCCTCTCTGCTGACGTAACTTTCACCCCGAGGCTCCGGCAGGCTCTCAGTTATCTCCTGCACCGTGCCTGGGTTAGGTACCGGGGGTGCATGTGCAGGGACATTCGGTTGCGGGAAGACACCGCCGGGGAGGAGGTGCCAGCAGGGTGACCATCTCTCCTGGTCGTTGTGGCCAAAGAGGGAAGAAGGCAGATTGGGGTAAAAAAAAAAATCCATATCCAATTAAGGCAAATTCCCTCGCGGGCACTTCAACCTCCCAAAAAAGGGTTGGGGGTAAGCCGTGTGCAAGCGCAGAGCTGTTGATCCTTCCCCCACTCTCGGGTCTCTGCAAAAGTGATTCCTTACCGGGGGTGTGCTAGGGAGGAGGTGAAGGCTCGGTCCGGCCGCACCCTCGCTGCCCCTCGGCCCGGACAATCCCGGGAGCAGCGGGCATCGCCAGCCGGGTCGGGCCCTAATGCTCCTGTGGCGCTGCGGCCGTGGGGGCCCGGCGGGTTCGGGTGGGCGGCGGTACGAGGGGTCACTTTGGTGACTATTGCAGGCTGGAGTGTATTCTTTTCCGAGACGTGTTTATGTAACTTAATGTACTTTAGAAACTGCTGGGGAGTTTAGGCCGGGCTGATAAGCGCAGCGGTTATTACGGGCGACGTGCCGGCACCTCTCCCCCTCTTTTCTCCCCCTCGCTTATCCGCGCTACTTAAAATATACTTTTATCAAGGCAACCCCACGATACGGACTGTTTCCATTGCCCAGCGGCTGTGACATTGAAGCGGACATATCGATCGGGGCACCGGCGGCTCTCGGGAGCGCTCAGCCCAGTGGGAAGCTGCCTGCTGGCCGGCTCCGCGCTTTTCGCTGCCGGCTGCGCAGGGCTCAAACTCCCACGGCAGGAACGGCGGCCGAAGCCGGCAGAGCAATCCTCAACCGCCGGGGAAAAGATGGATTTCAGAGGGATAGGGGCCTTGGAGATCACCCATCACCTCCGTCTCAGGCCGGGTGGGACAACCCGGGGAGCTAAGGGTAGTGGTCGGCCAAACTGACCTGCAAAGCAGCAAGGTCCTCTAGACACCACTGCACGGGCAGGGGCGGGCACGGTGATAGATCAGATGCGTCCCATGGTGAGGACGGACTCCTAAACTATCAACGATGAGGAGGGATTATTTTTTCTTTCCCTGAAACTCCTAACGCAGGGCTGCCGAGTGCTCAGGGGCTAGGCTTCAGAAGCTCCAGCCATCCTCACGAGTCGCAGACGGCAGGCTCCGTGTCCCTTGGAGCTGGACACCCTGAGCCGGCTCATGGAACGTGGCCCGCTCGGCTCCCCCCGCAGGCTGAAGCCGTGCCCGAGGGCGGGGAGCAGGGCAGAAGGATATTCCCCACTGCAATCAGCGGCCTCCCGGTCACTGGTGCCCTGCTGCCGCGTGCTTTTGGGTGATTTCCACGGCGTCGTTCAACACTTGACGCTCAAATAAGCATCAGGTAGCAGAGAGCCCTCACGGACATTTATGCAATACGTGCCCAAGTGTGGGGTTTCTGTGTGGTTGGGGTTTTCTTGTTGTGGTCTTTTTTTTAAATGATCTGCAGCTTCTTTTTATTTGCCCTCCCTCCGGCCTCTGAGATCCGGCTGGTTAATGATTTCAGCTTTTAAAAAATAAATAAATAAAATCAACAAAACGTGCGGAAGAGGCTCCTGTTGCCCCGTAACCTGACTCCCGGAGCCGGCGCTCCGCGGTAGCCGCACGCCGAGCCCCGGTGGGGCGCGCAGGACGAAGGCGATGCCTTCCCGTTCTCGGGGCTACCGGGAGGCAGCCGGACCTCTCGGTCAGGGAGCAGCGCCCTAAAAAACACGGCAGCTGTTTCTGTCCAATAGGCACACACACGTTTTATCTCTTTCCAGCACATACACAGGGACTTTGAAAATGAGTTAAGGATTACTTTTGTCGCTCTTCGGCCGTTCTAAAGGTTTTGAGAATCGGTGACTAAAATGGCCTAATTCTCAGCCTTTTATCAACGGGCACCTCAACGCCCTTGCAACAAAGCGGTGAGGCTGCGTGCCACTTACTGCTTGCGGTGGCGAACATTTTGTATTGTTTTTAATTGCAGTACCCCTTTCTGAGCACAACTGTAGATAAATCAAGTACCTCGACTCCGTATGCAAATCGGCTTTCACACCTAGTGAAAGAATCCGTTTTGAGACAACAAGGCCAGAAAGAAAGGCCCCCACCTTGGTTCCCGCCGCCCCGTCGAGGGGAACAGGGAGGCGCGGGGGGAGGGTGGGAGCCCAGAGCCCTTCCCCCCGCCGCGTCTCCCGGGCTGGAGCCGTGGAGATCACTGTCCGTTCCTGTCTGGGTGCTAGAGAAGGGTTTCAGAGCTCTCTTCTGCTGGAACTGGCAGCAAAACCCAAGGAAGAGTTTCTTGCTGCGAGAGGTCGTTGTGGGAGAGAGCCGGGAACGGGGGGACGCGGGGCACGGCGGAGCCGCATTTCGCTTCCCCAGCGATTTAGAGCCTGGCTTCTCCTCATCCTCCCCGCGTTCCCTATCGCGGATGTTAGGCAATATCAAATCCGATCTGCAATTAACTACCCTGCCTCCGCCCCCATGCCTGCAAGTCAGAGAGTTAATTCTTTCTCACTTAAACCCACCCCTCCCAAAAGATCTCCAACAAAAACTAAGCTAAACAAAACACCACCAAAAAAAACAACAAATCAAAAACCATCACCGACTATTCCCTGGGACGGTTGTCGCCACTGCCGCACACCGTGAAGGAAATATCGGTTTATGCATGCATTGAAACCTGCCGGGAAACTCCCCACATAGTTGTCTTCTTACTTCTCTGTCCAGGAAATAAAATAAACCATCAGAACAGGTCACAATCGTCCTGTAAAGTGTTTTCCACAGGTCAAAATGAATACATTCTCTTGGAAATATTTTTCGGGGGTAGCTCCGTTTCGTGCGTGTCCACGCCGAGCTCCGGCGGGGCCGCTCCGTTTCTCTTGGCATCGTGGCAACCTCTCGCCTTCCCTTTTGAAACCACTTTCCTCGCCATTTACCTACCTGACCGAAATGTCTGAGAACACGTGCGAATAATAATCATAATAACCCCCCAAACAACGACATTCGTAATCTCAGCTAAGCGAACCACTTCCCTCGCTCCCAACTAATAATGTTTTAACTTGCTGCTCTCTTGTGAAATGTCAAAGTTTGGGGACTTTGTTCCTGCTTGGAATGAAAGTAGATTTTTAAACGTTAAATTAATATCTTCCAGAGCGAGTCTGACCAGTTTTGTACATGCAAGCGCTACTAGATTGGAAAATCAAATCAAAACAACCACATCACAGAATGAGAGATTTTAGAGTTAGCAGCTCAGGGTAATTAGATAGCCTATTAATAGCGTTTCTCCTCGCTGCTATCAAAAGTAAGTGGATGGCTCGGGAAGGTATGAGCAAGTACTGCACGGGAGGTAGGATGGAGACCAAGCAGATGGGGGGAGATTTCCAACGAGACGTGTGCGGCCATATGGACAAGCAAAATGCTTGTACCCCTTTGGCGCTGCATCCCCGCAGACGCGGACTTCTCCCTTCTTTTGATAGATGGAGGTGTCGGAGGCAGCCGGGCGGGACCCATCTCCATCGGCCCGAAGATAAGCGGTGCTGCTAATTCACCTCCACGGAGGCGACGCCCTCCTTTCCTTCTGCTTTTCTTACCCTCGGTGTTAATGGCTTGGCGGACACAGCCCTCTATTTGCTGTTAGAAGTATAAATTTATACGTTCGTGGTGGGAATACCGCAATTTCCATTTCGTTCATGTAATCACTGCCAGTGCTTATCCAATTCGCCTAAGCCTACACAACCAAAGAGGGCATGCAAACAATCCTCACTTTTCGATTTCTTCAGGAAAAGGTTGAGTTTAAGCATCCGTTATTGCTGCTCATGTTGAATTTATAATTCAATAGTAAAGGACACCAGTATCTGTAAACAGTAAAAAGAACAATTAAAAAGCTGATCGTCCCGAAATTAGGTGGCTATAGTATATTGTTCCCCTACTATTATTGATTGGTTTTGAGAGGTCACAGGTGACTGAACTTTAAAAAAGTCAAACGACCTTCTTTTAATTCCAATTAAATGAGGAAGAAGTAGCATCATACAGTATACATAAAGCTTTTCCTTGCTATAATTTCTTACACTCTTTATGTATACACATTGTAATAATTTCTTGATTTGTCTTTCTTGATGGACAAAATAGTTTTAATATTGAAGATGGAACACTGTGACAAAGGAGACAGGAGTAATCCTAATGTTACTGAGGTTCGAGATTTTTTTTTCTGTATTCTTGATATGAAGAGAGCTAGCCTTTTTCTGAAGTAAGCAATCCTCAGAGTAAATCAATGAGATGTATAGAGTGACCACTGTTTCCAAGGGTTAAAAAATCCCCAAAACCAACAAAAAAGGACATATGCACTTTCAATAGACTGAAGAAAATACCATGCAACAATGGTACGGGGTAACTTCAGAGAGTTGCTGGTAACATCCATCAGTAACCAGAATGATAGCTGGATCATGCATTTAGCATTTGCCAGTGACAATCAAACCTAAGTTTAGCAGCATACAACTTTAATATTCATCTCTGAAATAATAATCTAAAAGCTGCCAACAACACAGTTTTAGTATAAATTTACATAGGTTTTGCTTTGCAGCAGCACATTTTCATTTTAGTGTTACTGTAGGTTGTTTTTTTCTGATAGGGTGTGTGAAATGGAGCTTACAAAGAAGCCTAGCTTCTGTGTCTCTGCTCATTTATCCTGGTCCTAAAAAGCTCTAAGGCTACTCCTTCAGCTGAAATTTGTCCTTGATCGTGGTGACTTACACATGAAGTGCCAGTGCCACAAACCTCCATGGAAATACCTCCTGCAGAAGTAAACCTTGCCAGTGGACCACTTCTGAGGTTATCAGCAAGAATTGCTACTCAGCCCTTCAAGTCATGGTTTCAAATTCACTAAACTAGCTTTAATCAGATTCTTATACAAACTTTATATGAATATTTGGTCAGCTTATGCAGAGTTTTCTGCTCTCACAGCTTGGAAGCTGTTGGTCCCAAACAGACCTCATCAGCACTAACTCAGCAACCACCATAACTCCTGTAATGAACTTATCAAGTTCAGTAAAGGTAATGTAGGTGCTATCTGTTATTTATGTCAGGCTCGGTCAGGTTTAACAGCACCTCTTTACGACACAGATGCCCTGCCGTTGGACACTAAGGATGGCAGATCCAGCTCCATGGCCAGTACATCCTTATAAACTTACTTTGCCCTTAATTCTGGGGGCCAGTGACCCCAGCAGAAAGGACAGCCATGAGCACTGACATCAGTGGCATCTCATGGCGTCACAGATAAATCCAACAGAGGTGGGGCTGTCAGAACTTAGGAGTGCTGGGAGATGAAAACTCAGCACAGCTTAGCTGGCTGCAGGGCTTTTCCCTGGCTATTTTCAGCTTTCCTCCAGATGCCCCATAGGTGACACCGTATGCAGTGCCACTCCCTACAGACCACCAGCTGGGATATAGGGACACAGCTTTACATGCCACTACTTAAAGTGTTTCAGCTTCTACACTAAGCCAAAATCTTTCCCTTCAAAAATTTATGTATCAATCAAAACATTTCATTTTATCCAAAATTAAGATTTGTGTGCTGGTTTTGGAGTAGTTAGCCCTTTAAAGAAAATCAAATTGGAATCAAATATCCAACAAGGTTCATCTCAAGAGGGCAGAAAAAGTGCTTTGTATATTTTTTTCTCTTTCAGTTTGGTAACAGGCTCACATCTGGAGTGGTAGGATAGGTCTGTCTCTCCTGGATCAGAAGCCAAAACCTCAGCACTTCATCCTTTCTCAGCCACCAGAAACTGCAGCAAAACCTCTTGTTTTCTCCATGGTCAGCAGGGCGCAGGGAAAGCAACATCTGAACTGGTTGAAACTGCTGCCTGTGCTCTGGGTTGAAGGTTTTAAACTTTTTTTATGTTAAAGGTAAAGGCTTACATTAATATGGTCCAAAATATCTCATTCATGGAATTGGAGAGATGTGTAATTCAGCCTGAAACCAGAATTTATCCTACACTTTTATTTTAGTTCCTATTGCCTAGAAGAATGGTTACTACTCAAATCACAAACTGTGTCTGTGACCTGTGGTAAGTTCTCAAATTCATTTGGTTTTGGTTTTCATAGCTTCAACAGAATTGTTGAATGACATTTCCTTTTGCAGGAGTTTTCCAAACAAATTTACTTAATTTCAGCTTGCAAGAATTGGAAAAAAACTTATTTTCCTTGTGCCTGCTTGGAACTACATGTACCTTTGAGGTCCAGAAGGTGACATATCTTTAATGAGTGATTCCTCTAATAAGCATAGAGAAACCAATTGTTGTAAGCTGTAGCTACCAGAAGATGAAAAATATTCTGTGTTGAAATAACTTAACCATTGCTTAGCTTTTGGACTTGTGGAACATAGAGCTGACTAGGTTGAGCCTATGGAGAGGACTGGAAAGCAAATTTTCTACTGGAAAAGGAGACCTCCTGAATTTAAAGATGTTGGACCAAATGAACAGGAACAAACCTGGAAGGCCTTGGTTGAATGCTAATGTGAGTGTGGACCCAAAACAGTGCTTCTTACATGTGTCAAAAATGCACTGTTCAGTGGATTGGATTTTTTATCAGTCCTCTGTTTGGAACGCAAAAACCTGCTGTGCAAAACTCAAGAAGTAAATAAAATCTAGTGATGAAAGACTAAAGTCTGATGGGAATTTTGCTGGAGAAAGGCCTGCTCAAGTTGACCTGCCAATTAAAATGCTATAAAATGCAATTTCCTTTGCATCATTACATGTTAATGTTAACCTCAGGATCAGAAATTTGTTGAAACCTGAGCAATATGTTTCATCTGTGCTTAGCTCTTGGCAATTAAAAAAATGTAAGAAGATGCTTTTAAGGAAGCATGCTAATAATTAAAAATAAATTTGGTGATCTAAATGAAGAGTACTGATGGTACAAAAAAGGGTAATGTCTTAATTATTTTTGTTGATGTCGGTTATTCATTTGTGAGCTATCAAACTATAAACTGGGGTACTTTATTGACTGCAATATATACTGGATATGTGCCATATTATTCAAGAAACACAATACACTGCAAAAACAATACAGAGAAGAGGTAATTTGTACAGAGTTCATGAGACAATTGTATAACCTAATTACAAATCTGACTCACTATGCCCTTGGTTCTATTTATTAGAAGAGAATTGAAGGACATACTAAACATACTCAGAGTCTAGGAATTTAAATTTAAATCCTGCTTGTACACCCAAGCATGCAGGAACTGGAGTGATCCAGAACATAGATCGTGAGTCCCAAAAGAAGGATGCCTTGATGTGGGACTCAGGATACTGCTTCATTTTCCTGTGCAATGGAAATTAAACTACTGCCCCCATTTGCCCACAAAGTGCTTTGAAACACAGTCAATATAGCAGAAAAACATTTAATAATGTTAATGACACACAAAAAGAAGTAGAATTAATTATTTATTTCAAAAGGTGACAGCAGTTTGAAATCTGCTCGAGTTTCACATGTTTCACTGGTACAAAGCTTCTGGAGAAATCTGTCAGGAACACTTAAATGCAAGCAAAGGTGTTTCATGTTCAAACAGAAGCCAATCACTGAGGTGCCTGAACACAAGACATCACCAAGGCTTTGCATGTGTCACTCACTCACAGAGAAGCCCATCTAAGCACAGAAATGACCAAAGCAAAATCAAAAGTAAGTTGCTGAATTATTCTGTGAATTTTCAGGTTGTAGCTGCACTGCAACTGTTTGAACTCTTTTCAGATGTTTTTCCTTAAACTTTCAGTGATTTCTAAGGAACATTGAAATATTTCCTTTCTTGATCATGTAAGAAACTTTATTAAATAAAACCTGGTTTTGCATCTCTTCTGATTTTTTATTCTCAGTTTACTGTATTTTGTATTTGAATAGATTTTAATGAGTGAAATCTACCCATACCATAGTAAATTGTGGAGGAGGCTAGTATCCAGAATGATTACAAAGAGTATTTGTTTATAAAACAGGAAAAAACCTCAGTGTCTCTTTATTTGTTTTTATTAATGGTTGCATGCAATAACTTTTTAATGAATGCTATGAGAATCTAGGAGGTGGAATAGCTGATGGAGAGCCTGGGACACCTGAGTCTAGTTTTGACTCATGTAGGGAAGTAATAATTTTGCATATTGGAAGGTACAATTCTTCAGTACACTGGCCCTGGTGCAGTCCTGGCTCCACAAATCCTTTCCCCCTGCCAGGAGGGACTCTTCTGCCTGGAGGAGTCACTCCAGTGCCAGCACAGCAATCCTCTGCCTTCTCTCTGTTGTATTAATGAAATTCCTTATGGGACCACACTGGAAGAAAGACCATTGAACTGATTACAATTAAAAATAGTTCTTCCTTTGCTCCTCCCACAAGGAGTTTATTTTTAACTTCCATCACTTCAGGGCACTGATTCAAGCACTTCTCTACATGCAGTTGTTTTGGCACAGCTGGGGAGGTGACAAACTGCAGGCCAGAGGTGGGAACAAGCATCTGGGGCAGGAGCTGGCTGCAGCAGCCTAGCTGGCAAAGGTAGTGTATCATGGGACTATGGTGTGATAGTTCATTGTATGAACTTAAACTTTGCCTTTCCTGAGTGTTTTCATAGCCATGAAGCATCTCTTCTCCAAATTCCTAGTACAGGAGAGCTGGTCCAGCTTTCCTATCCCAGCCTGGTTCATTTGCATCAGAGATTTACAGTCATGTGAGCCGCATCACCAAGAAATATAGTGTACGTAAAACCTCAGCTGAACCCTGAGGCTGATACCCTTAAAAACATTTAGATAGCTAACTTTTCAGTCAGTGGAAGGCTTAAGTGGACAGGGCCAGGAGTAGGCAAATGGTCAGTGACAATGTCTTGGCCATAGGACAGTGGCCACCTACCTACCCACCCTACCAGGTCTCTGCTCACTGCCTTTTATATTTGGCTTACATGCAAAGGATCAAGCTGTGTGTGGGACTCAAGACTGAGTAAGAACTTCTGTCAGGTCATTTGGGCCACGATTTAGGATTCTTCCATCTTTTCTTAAAGCATTGGCCATGAGTCACTTGCTGAAACCTTCTTTCTTATCTCTCCAACTTCCTGACATTTTACAGACTTCAGGCTGCAGAGACATTTGACTTCTTCTGTCCCTTGCCTGTGATTTTGGTCTTTTGAGGACTTGAAAGCTATGACCTAATTTGAATTTCTGTTAACAGCTATGTAAATAAGCACTTGGGTGAACTTGCATAGCCTTTAAGCAGCCAGGAAGTCAGATAATATCTAATCTTACCCCTGTCCCTAGCACACTACTAACCAAATGCGTTCTAGAGCAGACAACATTGCATCATATAACCTACCCTGCAGTTCCCTATACTAAAAACAATTCTCTGACTGGCTCACGTGAGAAAGCATCACAGCATGACATCATCTAGAATGCAGTAACATCAGGGGAAGAAATATCAATTCAGTGGAGTCTGGAACTCTCCTTTAATGTCTCAGTAACTCACTTCACACATCACAATCTGAGTTTTGAGCCTCTCCCATGTTCATCAGACATTACTTTTTCTTCCAGTCTTGAAGCAGACTAGGAATCTAGATGATTTTCCTAATAATAACTGGCACTTCTGGCAGATTTAATACTTCAGAGACAAGCCCTTCAATAAAAAGATCTTGTTGGCCTTCACAAGCATGCTTCTCTTCTGCTCCATGCACACTGTTTCAGTCCTCCCTGAGGCTGAGTCCCTGAGAGCTTCTTGTAATGCAAATAAATTTAAAACAAAATAAAATAACATCACAATTGCTCTAAAGTAGCACTTCCATGGCACTCTACCATATCTTGATGGCTTAATACCAACTGAAAAGACAACCTTGAAAATCATCTAGCTCACAAAAGTATGATTTTATGATGAAATAGGGCAGTCCTTGGCTGGATCATGTTGCACCACAAGGATCTACAATCCTTCAAAAGCTCAGTAGAGCCTTAGTCTTTCATTGTCTGCAGAATTAGCTTTGAAATAATTTCTTAAAAATCTCTCACTGGTTTCAATACCTTTACCTGCACTGGAGTATTTTCTCTTCATCTGTGGACCTCAGTCATGACTCTTCCGTCCTCTCTTTGCAGAGGAGAAGAGTCAAACAACTTCTACAGAGTATATCAAATCTATACACTCACTATGGAGAGCACAACATATGGTATGTAAAAAGTTTTAAAAAACCATTGCACTTTCCTAGCAATCTCTACATATCCATTGAGCTGGATGTTATTTCAGAGAATACTCATGCTACTGATAAAAAGCCATTATCAAAGTCAGCCAAAATTCCACAAAAAAAAAAAAAAGAAAATGAAAGGCCAGGCAGGTAACTAATCCATTTTGAAGCTGTCAGGTTGTGACCTGAGGTATGTTTTCGCAGGAAAGGCAAAAATGAGGTTTCTTTCCCTAATGAGGAACAATGAAATGGTTTAAATAAGAAAGGATAAATGACCGACATACGTTGCTGTCTGCACAGAAAATAGTCCCAAGAAGAGGACTGATCAGATGTAGTCACAGTGGATGACTGCAAACTGCCAGACAGCCAGTGTTGACTCAGAGCTCCCACTCCTGAGCTCCCTTTCTCAGTTGCAGCTTACGTAAAAAGACAATAAAAGAGGAAAACCCATAGAATAATGAAGATGAATGCAATAAATAGACCTGAGCCTGTCTAGTTTTTTCAGTGGTTAATGCCACTAGAGAAACCCTGCAGGGCTTTAAGCAATTCTTAGTGATTAAGATTTATGAAGCCCTTTTAAAAACTTCATTAAGGGGTCAGAGAGATTTAAGTGGCCTCACAAGCTCTGCACTAAGCCAAGAGATTCCCTTTGCAGAAACTCAGCCAAAAGCAGTGAGGACAGAGCTGACTTGCAAGGGCTCTTCACACACTCTGGGAACAGTGCGGAGTACCCTGTGCATCTGGGCAGGACAGCTTAATGCTGAAATCTCTAGTAGGGTTGTGGCAACCAAGATGGTTAAAGGAAGCTGCTTAGCAAAAGTATTTCCTCTGAATAATGTTAAGGCCAGCATAGTCTGGTAAGCAAGCCAAGTCTGTATACACTGCTCATATAACTTTCTTATGCCAGTTTCCCTCAGATTGCCTGAAATATCGTAAAGCTTTTTTTTTTTTTCTTTTTGTAGCTGGGCTGTATCTTCCTCCTTCCTCCTGCTTGAAACCCATCAAATCATAGCCCAGAATCTTAGCCTTCCATACTGATGCCTCCAAGAAGTTGTTTAGGACTGTGATTATTTAGATATAAATAGCAGTGCTCATTAATTTAGCAATCACTCCCAGCTATGAAAATGCAAATTAAGTTGGCTTATTTGTGTTTTTGAGAGAAGGTGGTGGCGGTAGGTGGGAAGGGGAATATTTCCCAGGTGCTGCTGTTTATCACCTTTTTGTCTCACCCTGAGCCAGGGAATGTTTCATCTGCACCCTGCAGAGCTTTGCTGGGCTCTGTTCCA
Source organism: Anthoscopus minutus (assembly GCA_013399455.1). Lineage (NCBI taxonomy): Eukaryota > Metazoa > Chordata > Aves > Passeriformes > Paridae > Anthoscopus > Anthoscopus minutus. The sequence goes on along the minus strand of VWYI01020829.1, from coordinate 104,520 downwards.
TCACCACTGAGGTGGGTGTGCATCACGCACCTCTTGTAAAATTGGTTCTTGGACTGACAGCTTGGGTCATAATAAAAATAAATCCTGGACTCCTTTTTAATAGGTATACAGTAGAATAAGCTCTGGTAGCTGGCAAAGGCAGCAAACTGACAGCAAGAGATGAAGGCTGCTTTTATAGCTTCATAAGCAAAACTATCACTCCCTCTGGCTTGCTGGAGCTGCCTGGCCATGGGAAAGCAGCTGTGACACAGAAGGCTTCATGATCTGTCATAAAATTCAGTACAAGCCAAAGCAGCACATCTCCTCCAAAAGCTGTGCTTTAGCTTGATTGCCCGCCTGAACACCTTTTGCTAGATACTTATAATCCGATATTCTGTTATTCTTATGGATTGTGGGAGGTGCTACACAGACTCAGTGCCTGGTGAGGAGGAGAGGAGACAGAAGGAAAGAAGGTAAAAAGACAAATAGAGTAGAGCATGGAGAAAGGGAGATCTGAAAAATCGGCAGTAGGAAGAGAAATGCTGCACAGCACCCTCGAAGTCCTCCCTCACTTCACATCCCATCCCTGAGACCTGCCAGCAGCAGACACTTGCAGCAATCTCCTCCAAAAAGGCTGGTTATTATCCCCAGCAGGTTAAAAACTTTGGAATCTAAACTCCTCTAGCATTAATTGAAGCGAGCTCCTGAATTTTTGCAGCACTTTGTTGGACAGAGAACCTAAATAATGGAATCAGCTTAACAACTGATTTTCAGGATTTTAAGGGATCTTTTTCATACCAGCCCTCATTCAGGAATACACTTCTTACATTCACAGAACTTAAAGCACCTGCTTTACACTAAATGAGACTGGTGGATTGAACCCCACACTTGTGAACAGGGCTCCTCAATCAGGTTTTGTGGCAGAATGGCTCAAGCCTCTGGGCTTGAGCCCAGAGGGGCTCAGTGGAATGGGGTAGCCTCTGGGAAGGCTTGAATTTATGAATGGTTCCACAGGCAACCCTCTGCTTTAAATCAAGCAGTACCAATACTTCCCAAATAGTAATCCAATAAATTATTCAATATGAATGAACTGCATAAGAAATTTTATCTACCATTACTTCCACCCTGCAACTTCTCTTAAGGACCTACCTCACTATCCTCATTTGAATACAATAATTTCTGATGTGTTCCTGAAGGTACAAAGTCAGGAGGTGTCTTCCCATCTGCAGGAGCAAGCACAGACTCAGGAATGAGTGGATTACGATTATGGCTGGCAGGAAAGAGAAGCCTCCCTCATGACAGTGAGTCACAAGATTATCGCCTTGACAAGGAAAACTACAACAGAAAAGCCAATTGCATAATATCCCAAAGAAAGCAATTAAGTGGTTTCATTGATAGAAGCTTTGGAGGAGTTACACACTACAAATAACAACTTCATTCAGGCCATTTCAATGACACATGCTAGAGACAGGGAGAGCCGTGACAATTACGTTTTGCCATGGCATTTTGGGAAACTGGGGATGAGGAGCTTTTTCAGAGTGGGAAGCTTGTTTTGCTCCCTGAAGACCTTGTTCTGATTTCAAGCACTGTACTTCACCAACTATGTACTGTTGCCACATTTTTTAGATACCATTTTTATTGCTCCCTTGATTGTAGGATGCAGGGAGATTTCTGCAGCAGACAAAGATTCTTCTGAGGCACATGCTATAACAGTGGAAGGAATCTGCTCCAGACCTTCCATAAAAAGAGTAAGTTCACTGTATCTAAGTGCTGCAACATGAGGAACATTGTTCTTGCCCTATTGAGGCTAGAGATATAGTGAGGCAAAGAGAAGCAGGGTGCTCCAGGCACCGAGTGTCTGAGTTCCTGGGTGCCAATGTCAGACTTCGGTGCTGACATTTGTCTACACAGCCCTGAGGTGAGGAATGTTTCCTCTCTGAGGCTTCTGTGTAGCTACTACTACTTGTGAGATGTTGCAATGGCTTAGCTAAGAGAGTAAAGCTGGGTCTGCTATGCATTAGCCAAAGTGGGCAAAATTCTGACCTGCCTGGTTTAGGGTAATAGCAACTGCGGAGAGTAAAAGCACTTGGACGGCTTAACAACAGAGTCAGAAAACAAATTCACAGGGAAGTGTACCCTGATACTTCATCTGGAGCTATATTCCTAGTCTGTCAGAGTAGGAAATGTCTGAAGCAACAGGAATCCATGAATCAAGGGGCCATTTTCCATTGTTACCCTGGTGTGGCTTTTTGGTTTGGTTGTTGGGTTTTTTTCCCACATACAAAACAATAGAGGTCATCATTAAATTATTTAGGGACTTTTAATGATCCCAAATTAGCACTCCTAAACTCTCTGCTTGCTTCAGGTTTGCAAGTGAAACAAAAGATAAACTGAAGAAGAATGCAGTTCTGAGTTTCCTTGAGCCAACAGGAACTTTGCCAGCACTTGATTTTTTAAAATCTGGTTTCCTCAGCTGAAGTAGTCATGCAAAATCAGCAGCCTCAAGAAGGAAAGTGCAAGCACGTGTTACTCCTGTTATACCCAAAAGTGGGTTACATTTCCCACCAGTTCCCTCAAGCAAAACTCAAACACCTGGGAAGCACCGTAATTTCTCTTTTTGTCTCCCTTTGATGAGACTTTAGAGAAAAGGGAGCAGCCATGTTTGCTGCAATTTTTCTTTTGAGTGTTGTCATGGCTCTTACCTGGGGGCTGTCAGCCCAGCCACCTCATCTTTCTGCAGAGGGGAAGGAGAACATTACTCTTTCCTTTCCCCTCCATGTGGTAAGAAGCCACAGGGAACCACGGAGCCACATCATCCTGGATTGCCATGACTAGATTTATCTGGGAGCTTTTCTTACTGGAAAGCAAAAGTGCTGTGACTGCTCATCTGCCTGTGCAGGTACCCTGGGCTGTGTGTGGGAAATGGGGTGGGCAGAACAGCTTCTGTCCAGCACAGCACTGTACTTGGATCCCCCTGTAGAAGAGAATTACTTTTTTTTGTGTATATTCCACATATTAAACATGCAGAATGAAGAATATAGAGTCTTCAAAGCACAATTTCCAAACAGGCTTGGCTCTGAGGGAGAACGGAGCACAAGCAGGACTGAGACCATCTGCCATTGGCAACCACTTCAAATTGCTGTGTGGCCCCAGGCCCCACCTGCTGCATTGTTTGGATTAAAATTGAGTATTTCATGAAATGAAGGGAAAAGTGAGTCTTAGGTAATGAACTTCAAATATACAAACTAGGCTGCTGCAAAGAGAAAAGGAATATCTCCATTGACAGATGGAAAGTATCGGATCCACCAGAGAAAACTAGAGAATTGCCATGGCCTGTGCTCTTAAAAGAAGGTTAAACACTTTAAGAAAATCAAGACATGGTGAAAAAAGGATTTGGTGTCCCTCTGAGACCCTTCCAAAGAGAATACCTCCATGGCTCTTCAAATGTGTGATTATCTGCGTCTGCCAGTGGACGGGGCAGTCACAGGGGAGAAAAGTTGCATTCCTCAAACAAATGATTCATTAAAAATCAGCGACCTACTCCAGGAACAATCCACTATCACTGTTTTGCTACCACTTAGTCATGAAGCCCAGAGGAGTTAAAAAAGGAACGACTGTGGCACAACAATGAAACTCTTTCAATCATTAAACCCTACCAAAAAATATTGGTAAGTGCTGGAACAAATCTTTATATTTCTAGAAATTATTCTAGCTGTGGAAAATATAAACTGTGTCTTCCCTGCAGACACAGTCAAAACTAATCAAAATACTCCTCATAACACAAAGGAAATACCTCTGGGCTGCGATAAGGACGATGCATGTAACTCTTTTATGTCTCCACTAGCTAATAACAATAAGATGGACTGGTGGCACTGTTTTCAGCAGAGAGATTAATAGCTAGGGAGAAACCGAGGAGGAGAAAGTACACTTTCAGTTTTCTTTCCGATGGCTAATTAAAAAGCCCATATCTGAAGGGAAATGCTGTGGAAATGAGAGCTATTTGGATGTGCCTTCCCCCATCTACTATCACTCTGCTTTGTGAGGAATGCTTTATTAACGCTAATCTCATCTCTGTGCTTTGACAGAAGTTGCAGTTTCCTTCCTTTGCAGCCGCTAAGGCACAGTTCTATTACAGGGTTTGTTTAATGGGGGCTTTATTATTTTACCAAATTACCTCATCTTCTGGGAACAAACTTAACCTTGAACTACGAAGCCAAATGTCTTTTTAATGATGCAAGTCTGTTTGGAAATTGTGCTTTGATGACTCTCAATTTTCTTCATTCTGCATGTTTAATATGTGGAATATACACAAAAAAGTAACTCTTTTCTGCAGGCCTTCCTGATCCACCATTTAAAATCAATTTGCTGCAATTATTAAGGTTAAGACTAGTGGGAACAAACATTCTTATTGGTATTCAGGCACCAGAGAGGAGCCCCTTGCATCACTAGGGAACCCATCTTCAGTAAATTAGAAAATTATATGGGATTGATGCTAAAATACTCCATACTGAAAAGTTTAAATTCTAAGATAACATAAATATCACTCCTACGTGCATTTTGCAATGCAGCCTTGTTGTGCTGCTTTGAGGCTCAAAGAGAAACTCTGAGAAACTATGAGAAGCTACCATTAACTTACATGAGACAATGATTTGATCCAGAGTTTGCAGTCAGGCCAAATGAATGTGATTTTCTAGTGCAATCTATCGGATGGTGGATCTCTTGGATCCCAGGGAAGCAAGACTTTTGCTTACAGGGCAGTTGCTTAAGGACAGAGGGTAAAGCAGTGTACTGGCCTATTTTGTTAACATTTGATGTACAGGAGAGGAATTACTGTGTTGGTTCCTGGTTGATTCCCTCCCAAATGCCTGTAAGTTGCTGCAAACCCACACAAAAGACTTCTCGACTCTAGAAAAATGCATGTCTGTGTTTAGGGTGTGTGCAGTTTGGGTACTTCTGAGGCTGTATTGCCCTGAGGTCACCTCTGGGCAAAGCTGAGGGCAGCGTTTTCTGTTTGTGTCAGACTTGAGTGGGAAGAAATACATGAAAATCAAACAGAAATATGCTGTTTGCTAGTGGGGTAGATACACGGTGATGACCTACTTATTTAGGAATATTATTAAAACTTTTGAACTTCTTTCTATGTCTCAATTCAGAAAAGTCCTGAATTGTCCTGAATGCAGTATGAGCAGAGGTCTGGGCACTGCCTCTCCTCAGTGGGTAAGACCCACACAGCCAGGCACAGTCCCTCCTATGCTTCCTGGAGACACTGAGTTGCTCCAGACCTGCTGCATGTGTGCACACACATGTCCCTTGCCTGTCACCTGCAAGAAAAAGTGCAGGCCTCTGGAGCAGCTGTGAATTAGCGTTAGAAATGTTGATCCTTTAGGGAAGTGGCAACTTCTTCCTAGAAACCCTGTGTCTAAAAAAAAAGGAGTCCTGAAAAGAAATGGCAAACTTGGACAGGTTGCAACAGCAGAATAGCTCATCTGGAGTGCCAATAGGTTCCCAGGGAAAAAAGGGAAAGGTACCAGGACCAGTCGACAGGCTGAATAAATTGGTCTGAGGGCTCCAGATAGCCCTTACCTTCATTTGGTGCCCAGGCTTTTTTCCCGCATTGCTGAGGATGTAAAAGCAGGGTTGTTGTGAGCAGGTCACTTAAAGCACAATTTTCATTCTGCCTTTCTCACCCTGGGAAACAGTCCTGGCACATCATGTGGAAACAAATTCTCTAATGACAGACACAGATTTGGCATTTTGTTGTTAGACACCCAAAATCAGCTAAGAATGACCCAGTTTTCATACCTGTTTTTCTAATCCTCAGAAGCTGCAAAACTTTTATTTGAGTTCAAAGGGAATTGACTCTTTCCCTGGATGCTCTCATCAGACAATCCACTCTTCTACCATAATGCATCCCAATCATTCCAGATCAAACTCTTTATCCTTTTTTTTTTGCTGCCATGCCAATAAAATCACCTCTCTTTCTCTTACTGTCATTTTTTATACTGAGACTTGCCCCAAGGAATGATAGCAAGTTGACCTGAAAAGACCACATACAACTGAGCGCTTCCCCACTCAGAATCTTTTTATTCCCTTCAGCTCCCCCATTCCTGTAATAGTCCTGGGTTCCCACATTGTTATGAGTCTTTGAAAACTCCTGCCCTACAAAGAAGGATGGCCAACTTATCCCCAGGCAAGCTTTCATATGAGTTAAAAACTTTTCCAGATGAGAGCCATGGGACAACACAATGCCGTGGGCATCAGAATGCTGAGGGAGGAGTTCTGGCAAAAGTTCATTGTTTGGGGATAACAAGCATTCCCCACTACTTTCCTTTGAGATGGGGATGATTTGGATGTGGACTGGTGTCATTTAGCTGTGTTAGACCAAATCCACTCTGCCAGTTTTCTTCCCCCAGCACCTGGGATTGCCCATGAGCCCTGTGCCAGCACAGCCCCAGTGCACCTCCAAGCTGAGCATGGAAAGAGCATTTGCCTTGCACAAGGGCTTCCCTTGGGCCTTGAAAACTGCAGCTTGACCACCTCTGCTTTAGTCCATCTCTGACTGTAGTGTGAAGACAAAATGCCCACAAAAAGCCACTGAAAGTGAAAAGTATGTATTTCCTGCAGATATTTTATGTGCTAAAAAAAAAACGTTTTCATATTTTTGTCACCCAGTCTCTCTGGCTAGGTGTGAGTTTTACCACTATAATTTTATTCACTGCTTGGAAATTCAGTTGACAGACAAGGTCCTGCTGTGCTACTAAACATAAACACTTCACCTTCTTGTTGTGTTAAGCCTTGGCTCTACTTTTTTTCACCAATATTTTTTTTCCGAATGGGAATGCAAGCAGCTGAAGCTCAGTGAGAAAACATGAAAATAGATTTCTAGGAAAGTAACCAAAAGGGCTTTACCAGCATGACAAGTTGCTTATCAAGAACTATTTTAGGAACGTGAGGAAATGAAACTTTGATGAGAGAGTTCCAAGAGGGAAGATTTACTGAGGAGCTGAGGGTTCAAAGCAGGATGACAGCACAGATATCAGGAAACCTTCTCTGCACCTGTTTCTCCACCAGCTGCCTATCCATACTCCCCCTCCTTTCTGCTGGCAGCTGAACAGCCGAGATCTGCATCCTCTTTTGTACTAATCCGCTCCACCGTCTGTCTGGAAATGTTTGCCAGTCAACTCATCCCCTCCTCCTCCTCCTGAGCACAGATATAAGACACAGTTTCTGGTTTTAATGCCCAGCTGTGCTCCAGAGACCTCATATAAATCCAAGTCACACTCTTGGGGAACAGGATTATAGCCTGCCTCAGTTTCCCATCTGTAAGGGGAAAATACATTACAGCTTTCTTTCCTCTGCATTGTCAGTACATTACTTAGCGAGGCACCAGGCTCCTCAGGCTGGGAGCTCCTTCCTTCGTCTAACATCAAGTGAGCCACCTCAGCCTTGGCTTACAGGAGCTGTCTTGATTTATTGGTTCCCAAAGCATGTCTGTTATACTGTGAATCAGAGCCCTTTTAAGGATGAAATGCAGAGTCTTGCCCTGTGACACTGCTTTAACCTTTTGCAAGGTCTCCTCCAAGCTGCATGGTTAAACTTTAGATGTCACAAGCAGGAGTCTTGCTTTCCTCCTGCATGCTCCTCTGCTGGAGAAGTGCCCAAAACTCTTAAGATCCCAGAACACTGAACTTCTGGTCCTGTGCTGTGATAAGACAGTGGGAATGGATGGCCTTGCTGAAGGCAGCAGAGCATCATACAATGTCTTACTTTCACACCAAGAATTATTTTGGAGTCAGTTTAGGATGACAAAGCAAGATGCTTCATGACACAGGCACCAACAAGGCTGATCTTGGGATGTTGTGCATGGGAACTGCCTCGAACAGGGTGGTGAAGAGTCACAGGCAGTTTGCAGAAGAAAGAAGACTGACTCAGAGGACCTGATGGGTTGTCCACTCCTCAGCTATGAGGCAGGGACTCCAACACATCTCTGCTTTGGGTGGTGAGGACCTGGTGCAGACTTTTCTTTGAAGAATGGGCTCACTATTTTAAAAAATAGACACTATGTGTTGCAGTAGGCAGAGAGGGCAGATTTGGCTCCTGTTTAAGCATGGCCCAGACAGTCTAAGAAAAGACCTAGGAAACTTCTCTCAGCAAAGTGCTGTCCTCCCTGAACGTGAATTTCATCCCATTATGATAGATTTCAAATAAAGGATGGCCCACTTAGCACATAGCCAAGGAGCCCATATTAAATTCCCAAGCTTTTCCTCCTCCCCTCTAACAATAAGAAAATTGTTTTTATGACCTCCTTAGGTCATGACCAAGCTCATGACCTCCTTAAAAAAAATTATTCTGATTTTAACTTCCATGGCTGAAATGTCATTTTCAGTGTGTGAGAAATACTGAGGACAGAGATCTCTGTATCACATTAGGCTCCACTTTACTTCATTTCTTTGGCTCTTTTCCACCCACGTCCTCCCTGGTTGTTGGCTGCTGTAGGGATGGCAGAGGTGGAAAGAGTAGGAGATTCTTGAAGATGAGAGGCAAGACATGGGCTATGAACCTGGAAACTTTAGTCAGATGTGTTCACTACAGTTTTCAGTAAATTGATGGGATTGTTGCTCCTGTTACTGTTATGGTTGTTATCTCAGGAGCACAAGAGGATTCATCCGAAGTCCCAGGCTTTTTGGACCAGAGGAGAGATACAGAGAGGTGTAGAGAGCGTGCTACAGCAGTTTCTAGTAGGAGTTATATGCACAGAACTGTAGAACACTTAAATGTAGATAAATAAGCGCACACATTTTTTTGCATTCAAATGTATCTTATAAGACCATCTTATATACATCATATAAGAATGGTGTATATATATACATGTATATAAATATATATATGCATCTACAGATCTGTAGATGTCTCCTACCACTCTACAGCCTTCTGGGAAGCAGTACTGTGCTCTCAGTGCCTGGCCACTGTGAACACATTTTCAGTGTCTCCCTTACATTTTCAACCAGAAGGACTCCCTAAATTTTGAGGCTCTCATACCTAGTCTCTCCATATTTGATTACAAAACCAAAAGCTGGCTTTGGCTGATCTCTGCTTTTGGCATCTCTTTGCCTGGACAGGGAGGTTGGCCTGGGCTGCAGCCTATTCCAGGCCCCACAGTAATGTCTTTGACTGCAACGATATATTGAAGGCATCATGAAGCAGGCTTGCATAAGAGCAAGGCTGTGTTTTCAGCTGAAGAGGCAGACAGCACAGAGTAGATGTTATTCCCTCCTCTGCAGAAAACTCCTGGGACAGCAAGACCTGCTCTTAAAGCTCTCACCCAACAAGCTTTGACCCCTTTGGAAAAGGCTGCCTTTTTCCTCTTTCCTTCCACCTCTCAGCAGAAGGGCTGAGCCTACGCCAGGCCTGTGGCACCAGGGCACAGCACCACAGCCCTGCAGCCACCCCTGTGACTGCCTGACGGGGTCGGTCAGCATTGGGGGCCAAGAGGAAACCCAGCACCTTTGCACATTGGAACCGTTTACAATGACTTTTGTTGCTGATGGCGCATGTTTGGTTGTACTTGTTAAATCTTGTTAAACAGGAAACAGGTTTCGAGGCGAGAGGGTCCCAGAGAGTTCAAGCTCCTGCTTTCAAATGTTCTTACAAGATGCACAATTGGCACCGACTTACAGGAAATATTTAATTGGAGTCGGAAGGCGCTGGCTCCACTGACCTTGTATTGCATTCCTCTGGGTGCTCCTCTCACAATGATTTTCACCTATAGCTTGAATCAGTGATTTATTTATACCAGCCAATGGTGAGTCCAACAGCACTGAGGGGCTGAGCAGACCATGGATATGCAGTGAGCTGAAGGGAGGAGCAAGCAGCAAGGAGCAGTCTTACGGCAGAGAAGGGGCTGCTGCAAACCCAAGAGTGACATATTTATGAGTCCAGTATCGGTTGCCTGCACTGATAAGCCACGGTCATTAAAGGAAGGAAAAGTCACCTTTGTGTATATAAAATATACAAGATTCATAGTCTGAAAAGACTTGACAGGAAAACATTAGGTAAATAAAGGATATCCCATAAAGCATAATGTGAAAATTAAATTACCTCATAAGGGAGGAAGGCTGTCTGTCCCAGCAGTGAAAGTGAGGAAAAATGAAATTCTTCTTTTCCATCTCAAAGCTGACTTGGCTTTAGGGTTTTGGGTGGATCTAAACACATTGTTACTGATGACTATAAAAAAAGCATTAACGTCCATTATGTCGGACTGGAAATGCTGCAGGTTCCCATAAATTTTCACTACATACTCACATGGTGGTGAGAAGCATCTTAAGCATTGCTGCTCTTGGTAGCCAAATAACAGAAGTACTATCTCAGGGGTGAGCTGGACTTTCAATATTATTTTCAGTTTTCAAGTCTCACTAGATTTTATTTTCATCTGATTCTGGGAGTTGTCCTAAATCACTTGGAAAAGTTTTCTGCCCTCATCCCCAGATGTTTCTTTTCTGGTGAGTGAAAAATATCCAGGATCCACCTAGTTTTACTTTAACTGGCCAGTAAGCCTCCAAAGCTGAGGAAATGTTGAAATATCAGGGAGAGGCAAAAGGAGGGAAATCAAAAGGGTCCACTTTTTACACTACTCAGCAAAATACATAATAGAAAAAAAAAGAGAAAGAGGAAAAGTTAATCTAGTATTTAAGAAGTCCATAATTTAAAAAGGCAAATTTTAAAAATTTTATTTATATTTTTACAGAATGAACAATTTCACAAATAAGAGGTCTGCTAGTGGCTGTCCCCATGGAAGGCATGCACAGCCCCTGCCTTGCATACAAGCAGCCAACAGATGAGCAACGTATGGCTTTGCAGTCTCAGCAGCAGATCTTTGCAAGTACATGTCTCAAGCCCCTCTGAAGCTCATAACTGAAAGCCTCACTGATTCCCAGGGTCTTGTCACAATGTTTTTGTTGGGAAGGAGCTGATCCAACCTGAACAAAGCCAATCTTCTTTTTTATTTCAGACTCTTATCCTGAAGACACAATTCAGTGGTTAGGTACACCCGAATCCAGATTGTAGCCACCAAGTCAGATTTATTTTTTTCCCAGCAGAATTCACCATAATTTCAAATGTAATGAAATGACATGTAATTACAACAATCAACATCTGTTTATAAATGTAACTGCCTACTTTAGTTCCCTCCCTTCATGGAAAAAGCCTGGGGGAAGTCATTTCCCCAATGTGATGCAGGATTTTGGAGAAATAACTAGCAAATAGCACCAGCTCCTTGGGTCTCTGTTCCCAGGGACATGTGCCACAGTTGCTGAAAAACACATTTTACTTCTCTGGTGTATCAGATGAGCACAAATCTCCCTGGTGAGGAGTCGGAGGCCTGGGAAGTGAGAAGCCCTTATTCAGCATAGCCTGCCTTTTGCACTGGAGGTTACATCAACACCTCTTCCCACCAATACTTTTGTTCCAGATCTTTCCAGGTCTGGGTCATGTTGCTGTCACATGCCATTCTGATTGTGAAGTCCTTTGGTTCCCAGGAGCTGACAGTATCCTCTCCAGAGCACCTCCAGCCCTTCAGGACTCTGCACCAGGAAAATGTACTGATTATTGTTATGGGTGACCTTAAGTAACTGAAGGGAAGAAAATGAGCAAGAAACCTAAATTCAGTTGATGAGGGCGAAACTTAGTTATGTTTGCAGACTAATAGTCTAATGGCATCACTTTTGCACATCAATATCACTATTAAAGAATCATCATAAAGACCTCCTCCTGTTATATTTGGAATGCCCACATTGTAGACCCATGGTGTTAAACTTGGAAGTCTCTTTTCCAAGTCAAAACAAACAGAATTTTCTTGGCAGCGAATGCTACTTCAGTGGCCTCCACTGGTCTGGCTTTTACCAGACAGGGTGCTCACTCCTCTGGAGATGCCTTCTCTTTCCAAGTGCATGGAACAAGGTCCATTATCTTTATCATATATCTTCAAAAGGTGCCTCTGAGCAAGGCAATCAGTATCATAGACAGGCTTGTGCTTAGGAAACTGTGACTAACGAAGCAATAAATCACTGATTTGCCACCTCTGGAAATGCAATTTAGTCCAAATCTGTCACCTTTATCCACAGCCTTTGGAGACGTTCCTTTATTTTAAGGGATTTACCTTCAAAACTCTGCATGTGATCCCCCCATTAGATAAACAAGGGTGATCCAGAAGAGAAAGCATTTCTGCAAGAAACCTGCCTGACAAGGCAGTTTTATTTCATTTGATTGGGGATTTTTCTTTTATTCACTCTTTTGCCCTTTGCTGATGTCTCAGCTCCCTCTCTAATAAATAACTAGTCCACATCACTAAACCGCTGCACATAACTCAGAGCAATTTGTTACTGTTGGCAATGTCTGTGCAGCGGGGGCCCAGGAACAGACCAGCATGGAAGCAGTAATACCTCCCACTCTTCAGGAGCATGATTTCTGCCTGATTACAGAAGGGGTCATTGGTAGGACAATGCAAAGAAGGTCACACACAATTCCCTCCACACAAATTGCATGCGCTGCAAGATACTCACTCAAGCTGCTTTACCCAGGAGTATCTGGCAGGAGAAATCAGTCCTGTGATATCAACACCACAGATGCAGCAGGACATTAAAAAAAACCCCAATACATATTCATACTGACTGAACACAATGAAAGTGCGAGAACACTTTATACAGCCCTGGGCCCAGAGGATAGCTTAAAATACAGAAATTCCTCTAGGAGCAAGGATATAATGAATCCAGTAGTCCTAAGGTTCTTCCAAGAATTAGATTGCAAACACAGTCTCCAAACAGTTGGTGAGGTTGTAATATGAACAATTTTAACAGGAAATGAGAAAGGACTACATGGGGTTTTTTTTCTTCTGTCTCTCATCTGTCTACTCTTCATGAACACTGAGCAGTGCAAAGAGGATCCTTTTTCCTGGCACGGTTATTTTCATGCACCCACCAAAAAATACTTATCTGGTAATCAAGACACAGGGAGAGAGGGAGTTCCAGGTTTCTGCCTGGAATGGAAGAGCTCAGCTGTTCTCTGCAAAAAGGTTTGAGGGTCAGCTAAGGGCATGTGGCACTATGCAGGTGGAGCACCTACACTTTTTCTTCCCAGAAAGGTCATGAGGGTTGAGGGAGGAAGGACAGCAGCTCCTGGTTTGTGGGAAAAAATCCCTCATACCTGCCAGCTGCTCCAGCTCAGCAGGGCCTTTCTGAGCTTTCCTTTGTCTACACACTTATGAGCACATAGTGTCTAATGCACCTTTCCCACTGTAGCCATGTCCCTCAGGAACCCTTTTAGATGCCAAGACATGGAGGGAGGGAGGGAGGAAGAAAAAGGAACATTATTTCTGTACACATTCGGGTCTTCTGCTGCCTGTCGGCGGGTCTCTGCAGATGCTGATACTTGAGCCTGGAAACCTTGGGGCTCAATGGAAAAGCATCAAATGGAAGTTGAAAAATAAGTCAGCAGGGCAACTGGAGGGCAACTGTGGTTTGCTAGGGCTGTAACATCTGGGCTCAGTGGCACCCACTGTGTGTCAGTGCTTTACAATTTCAAAGCTGTCTTACTTGTTTCTGTGGGAATTTTGGGGAAGTTTTTTATTTGGTGTTGGGTTTGTGTTTTTGTTTTGCTTTTTAACAAAGCACCTCTCAAAACGGTTTGCTTTCCAAAAAGGCATTGTTTAAGGTAATAATACAAGAGGGAAAATGGAGGATGTGGGGGAAGGCAAGAAAGAAGCAAAGCAGACAGAAAATCTCTGTAGTTGCTCTCAATAGAAAAAATCTGTCTATAGGATGTGATGGGTTAAAATCAAGATGGCCTTCTGGAAATTTTCAGACATATTTCATGGAGAGCCATTTATCCTGGGGGGCAAAAATAAAAAGCCCTCAGTTTTTCCTTGAAATGCTATATTGTTGTTTAAGAGCAGGGGAAAGCCAAGCAAGGCAGACTACCAGGCTCCCAGAGCTCTCATGCCCAAATCACAAAGATCTGTGGCAAACTGGGCTTTGGCTATGGCCACACTAGTGACCAAAACAAAGGCCATGATGACCATTTTCCTGAGGGGGTTACAGGAGCCGTGAATAAAAACCGCAGATTGCCTAAGACCTTCACTTACACTCTCCACCAATTGCTCTTTGGCAGAACTGGTCTGCACATTTCTGAGGAGGCAGTCAACTGGAAGAGATAAGTTTTATACCTCAGACTGGGGAAATGAAGGTGATTTGAGGTGCTTGGCTCCAAATGCAACAGAAAGCAGCAAGTGGGAGATGAGGGAGCAAAGAGAAATGCCAGGGCACACCATGACTCTACTTTGTGAGAGCAACAGCAGACTTCCTGCCCTGCATGCCACCACTTCGGCAAATTTCAGGAAGGGCAAGAGCACAGTAGATGGCTGTGCTGATGATGGACACTGCCTATGTCAGTCATCTGCAGGGGAGAACAATGCAAAACAAGCCTCCTGTCTTTGACATCAAGCAGAAAGAAAAATTCTAATAACAGAAGGGACAGGCAGAACGTTATTTTTCCCCATCCCTTTAGAGATTTGTCTTGATCAGTCTATGATTAATGCTAATGTGCTGGTACTTCAAATAATGCACAAGGTTCAGATAGCCCTACTGGTTAGTAATTAATTGTATGAAGGCAATAACAGGCTTTACCATGAGAGGCTGGTATTAAATTAAAATTATTAGTTTTACCTGCATAACTGATATTAGTGACATTTTATTGGGCAAAAGGTTGAACCCAGGCAGCATGAGGTAAGAACAAATTCACAAGATGGTGGCACTCACCTCACTCTGGATGTTTCACAAACACCTGGATACCTAATAGGATCTCACAAAGGAAGAATTTTATGGGGTATATGTCTCTACCTGTGTAACACTTGCTACAAGGCTGAGCCTCTGCATTAGTTGGACAAAAGTTAAACAGCTACTCCCACATGTAAAAGTCAGACACAGCTACTTGTCTTGCTGGATCAAGATAAAATTTCTTGCGTCTCCAAAATGGAACTAAATGGACTTAAAAATCACAAGTTCTCTTGCGATTTCCAGTATTTCCCATCTTGAGGAAGGCTATAAATCTTGCCTGAACATTTCATAGTGCTACAACTTGCAAGCCAATCCTGGTCAGATCCAGCAATGGCCCCCTTCCTTAAAATGGAAAATAGTTCATGTAAGATATTTATGCCCATGCAAACTTCAAGTTAAAAAAAAAAGAAAACTTGGTTCAAGTCTGGGCTTTTAGATTAACTCTGATCACTTGCTTATTTTTAACCTGTTCTCATTTTCCTCCTCTTAACATGCTTATCCTTTCCTTCTCTTGCCCAGCATTTCCAGACCTGCTAAATCTGCACTTTTGTAACTCGTTTCTCTGGAAAGAATGAGCCCTCCTCCTGCCTCCCCCCTTAAGTAACATCCATCACTGTATCAGCACCTGACTGAGCAGCACTAGGGAAGGGTCAAGGTATTACTTCCTACCCTTGACAGGTGTTATAACAACACTGAACAACCTCAACTTATAAAAGTTTCCATTCTATAGACTGCTGCACAGACTTTTCTTCTTGCTATTCCATCCTCCCTGGAGGCTTCCTGGCTCTGCTCATGGCCAAGGCAGAAAGCCACTCACACTTCTGCAAGTATGAAAGCAAAGACAGACTTTCCCCACCTTGCCCAATGTCTAGAAGAGCCAGTGAACGTGAGCACAGCCTCAGGGGTCCTCTGTGATGGCCACAGCTGGCATTATCCCCCTGGGTGAGGCTGTCAGAAGCATGGTGCTGGGAATCTCCCCACCAAGCAGGGCCATGCTTGGGCTGAAGTAGAAGACCCAGAGGAGAAGAACAACCACACAGAGGCCTAGGAATTCCTCTCACACACCAACCAGTTAACCCTTCTCTGTGGGGGTCAACTCCAACACGCACTTACAGAACACATTTACACAGGCAACATCATAGCCAGAGCTAGGAAATTAAGGACTGCAATAGAATTTGAAGTGGGATGCCAATTTGGTTGTGGGGGAGGTAACATAACTGCTTAGAAGCAGTAATGTCCGCATGCAGAGCACAAGTGTTTCATCAGATGGTGATCCCCTCTCTTCACTGCATTCCTCACTGTCCTTTTCTGCCTCTTATAAGTGCCCAGACTACACTAGTTTAAATCACTCCTTGCTATTAAATCTCTGTGGCTATAAACTATTTAGGACAGTTAGCTGAAATTAAGCATCTAGATTTTAAGCAAGTGGAATGAATTCCATCCCTTGGGATCCAGATCCTTAGATGTTTTTCAAAAGTTCTCGGATGCAATGCAGCAGGTCATTGGTCCAAGAAAAAGATGAGCTTCTCTAAGAGGCTGAATTTGGGAACTCTCAACCTTCCCTTTCCCTTTAGCAATGATTATTTCTTCATGCAAATCAAGCAATTATTGCTGACTAAGCCAGTGGCCCAGCACAAGGATTATGCTTGGTCTTCTCCTCAGGAAGTGCAAGGAAATTTGCATATCAACCTAAGAGTATGCAGAGAAAGCATAAAAGAAGGCTTCTGGGGAGATGAGAAACTGTATTGTTACTAAAATATTTAATATTATATTATTCTGTATCCTCTTTTTGCAGGGTTTTACTCCACACTAACTAGCACTGTTTTTAAGGAGTAATTTTGTACATCCTCTTGCATTCAGTTGCTGATAACCACTGTGGAAAAGCTACAAACCTGCAGCCTCAGCCAACCAAACAGTTAAATATTGACTGGACCTGCTCAGAGGTGGAGTTACAATATTTCTGACATTCCGAGGCTGGCAAGTTGGTGGAGAGGACCCCAGCACACCACCAAGAATTAGTTACTTCCACTCTCCACTTGCATTCCTGCAGATTGAAAGGTGGAATAAGAGAAATTACAGCAGCCTTAGTCCATCAGAGACATCTCCATGCAGAGGAATCCTTGAAAAGACTGTCTTTAAAAAAAAATCAACCCAAACAAAACCAAAAAACCCCCAACAAATTAATTCCTTAATTGTGATTAGTGGTTTATCTTAGTCTGGCTAAAATTCATAAAGCAATCTTGGGCATGTATGCAGCAGAGACATGCACAGCTTCTTTGACAGTGGCACCAGAACTCCTCACGTACTGGCAAAAGTGCTTTCAGCAAAATCCAGAGAGAGAAACTGCAAAAACAAGAGCAATAAAATAATACCCTAGGCAGAGGATAAAGAAAAGGCTAAAGTCAGCATTTTATCTGATAGCCTGTCTTCAGGAAATGCCTGTGAAAACAGTTTTGGAAAGTAATAGCTGATCTGGCTGCAGATATTCCCTGAAATAAGAAAGGTGCAAAATCCTGATGCCATTTTTTGAGTGAATTTGTTCATTGTTTTTGGGAAAACAATTTTTTTAAAGAAAACAAAATAGTTCTTACCAGAAGAAAAGTATTCTGCCATTTCAGGAAAGGCAGCGTGCCTTATTATAGGTAAAGTATTAGAAGATACAGAGTTGACAGGCAAAGGAGTCGCATGATTCTAAGTGCAAAATGGGATAAGTCTGCATGAAAACCGAGTGAATGGAAAGGGATAGACAAACACAAAGGAGACCACTATGATGTTGAAGTGTTTACATAGCGAGTCTCTTTCTGAATCTCCGAGTGCCATCATCACAGCTTTCCACATTCTCAGAATTTTTATGTGCTTTGTTTGGGTTTTTTCTGTAACCGACAGACAATTGTACCTGTGAAAATCCGAACCTTGATCTGCTCTGCTGCATACCTTCTCTTCACGCACTTGATGGCATGCATTCTGCAGGAGAGGGAAACAGCTGGAGAGCTGGCAGGTGTCATACTACCATTAAAGACAAGAAATGTACCTGCAAAGGTTTTCAGCTGTTGTAACATCCTGCCTAACCACTCCAATTAATCAAGGCATTTTAATTGTTGCTCCCAAAAGTGAGCTTCCCTTCATCCCTCGCATTCACACTTACTCAAAACATACATGTCTCTTGCCATGGCTGTGGAATTGATCTCTCTGTCAATAGCTTCTTGTGGTGACAGAAGCTGAGTACAATGGAGCCACACATCTGCAATGCAAATGATAATCCTAAATGTGTCTCCAGAAAGCAAATGCACAGCACATGGGACCCCCTGACAGATGTACTCTGCCCTGAAACCTGGGAGCAGCATAAATAACACCAACCTCACTGTCGGCACCCAAGGCCCTGGGGCAACCCTACCATGGGGGCACACTCGGTTGTATGGGGGATGCTCCCCAAACTGACACATAAGCAGACTTCTTCTACTCCAGTTTGTGGTTTATTCTCCATTGGATAAAAGGCAGGAGAAAGCTCCTGAGGAAGAGACATGGAGAGGTGCCCTTGTGCTTGGAGCTGGTGGAGTGGTCTGCAGGGAAGATGGCTGGAAGATGCTGCACCTCCTGGCCTGCTTGGCTGGAATGGCAGCTCAAAACTCCATGCTTCCCTCAGTTGTGGTTTGTGGTTTATGGTTTCTTGGGAGGAGGGGCTCTTGAGGGGGAATGAGGGAGCTGATGCTATAAAACAGACCATAAATCACATGCCAACGTTTATGGCCAGCCTTCATACTTGTAGAAGCATCTTCCAGATCACTTGGGCTGTCGGGCTGTAGGATGGCTCTGACTGAGCTGGGCAGTACTGGGATTGTGCAAGCAGCGCAGTGGAAGCAGATCAGACACGCTGCAGACAGTACTGGGGTTGGGATCATAGCAAGGAGATTGAGATGGATGTTTGGGGGCTGTAGAAGCATGTGCATTTTACTCAGCTGTAGCCAGTCCAGAGCTCCTGAAAGCGTCTGGTATATTAAATATTTGTCAGCTCAGGTACTGGATGCAACACGCCTGGAAATTGTACTGTAGAAACAAAGTGGCAGCCTGCCATCCAAGCCAGGCACTCCAGCAGCCATGTCTTCCTCACATCTGGTGCCAGAGTCAATCAGCCAAACCAGATGCTGATCTGATATGGCTGTTACTGGCATGGAAATGGGAAGGGAACCATCCCAAATAACAGCAAAGTGAATATCTCTTTAGAAAATGCCTAAGTAAATAGACACAATAACCTAATCCAACCAAAAATTAAAAATTATTTCCCTGAACAGCAGCAAGTGGAAGATAAGAACTAGCCTTTATCAAGTCCAGAGGCCTCCTGGACAGAAGGAAAAACAAGTGGAAGATCAAATGGATTGTGGGTCAAGTAAAGCACTAGGCAAAGATGTTTGAGCCAAACCACAGGACACATTTGTCAAGCTCTTAAAAAAATAGAAATGCAGGATCAAAGTAGAAGCACTTTGCAAATATTAACATTTGTCACCTACTTTTACTTTTGATGTGCTTCATTTTGAAGACATTTCTCCCTTTTCTCTCTCTCCTTTTTTTTTAACAGGATAATCTAATCTTTCAGTACACACACTTGCCTTCTTCAAAAGAAACACAGGGACAAAGTTACTGAAACATGGAAAACTTTAATAATAATGGATTAAAAGAATCAACAGATGGAAAACAAATATTAAAAGTGTATTAAGCAGCAGTCCAGGGAAATGTTGTTAACACTGTTCTCAAATATTCTAACATAAAGGTTTTGATAGTTTTCCCAAAAAAATATGAATGAAACAATAACTCCTTGTATTGCCTTATATTTGAGTGGAGGAAGAGCATTCCTGAAGCACTTGAGTCAGCAACAACGTAATTAAAGAAAATCACATTAGCACCAAATGGATCACATTCATTACTGACCCATAGGTATTGCTTTGGAGATGTTACCCCGTTGATTATCAGGATCAAAATATGGTTTAAAAAATAAAAATAAGAAGGCAAGGAAAAAAAAAAAGGTTGAAAACTCTTTATTGGGCGTTTTCACCTGCGTGTTTGTCTCTGCTACACCAGCGAGAGGAGTCCTAACTCAGTGGTACGCTGACGATGCTGCAAGGATGGGTTCCAGCTTTGTTTTCTTCTGTCCTTCAGTCAGAAGGTTTTCATGTCTCCTGTGACATCCCGAGGCACGGGACTGCAGAGGGAAGCAGCCTTGGAGGACCTTCGGCATGTGTTGAGAGCAACCTGCTGCACGCCGAGAGACGGTGACCTTCTGCGCGCTGCGGCAAGGCACAACGACAATAGCTCAGGCTGAATTTAGGAAATTCGGTAATTGTCAAGTGTGGTAAATCATCTTTAAAGCAAACACTCCTAAAAGCGGAGAGATACTGTTCATTCCCGCGGGACGAGGTGGCGGCGAGGAATAAATACGGCTTGTGGGCAGGGTTTCAAAGCAGCCCCGTCACACCGGGCGAGATAGTGCCGCCCGCTCCCGACGGGATTTCTGAGACTGCTGGCACCAGGGTGACAGGCCAGCAATCGTTAACAGGGGAAGTCTGTCTGGTGCCTGCTCTTTGTTCCAGCCCCACTTTCATATTTGAGAACCCTTATGGTATACTTTCTATTCACGGCAACATTTCAGCCTGTCGCAAGTGTGGCCCCAGTGATTACAGTTAGGCAAATACAGCAAGAACCCACACATGCTTGAGCCCTTCAAAGTATCTTTTTTTCCCCCCGCTCAGCTTCCACTTGTTAATATTTGACTGAGTCTGTAGTTTGAACAAGTACTTCCCAAATATATTTCAGCTTTCAAAAAGAAAAAACAAAAAAAAAGAAAAAGAAAGAAAAAAAAAGAAAAGCCATCGAACGTTTACGGTGTTCAGAGCATTTATGGCTGAAACTCGTTCTGCAGGTTCAGCCATCTGTCCTGCCCATCCTTGCACAACCGTTCTCTTGTAAAATGCACTCGGCCTTCTAACTGGGGAATTCTCAACACCCCTGTCACCACATTCAGTTCCTCGATATCCCACCAGGATGACTTCTTGGAAATACTAAAAGCAAGGAATACACTAGAAAGATGTGGCTCAAGATGCTTCCAGCTGCAGGGGGGAAGAAGTCATTGAAGTGTAGATAACAATCTCTTAAGGGATCCACCTGAAGGAAGGACATACCCAAAGTGAGGGACTGTGATCGCCTCTCTAGACAGATGATGATGGGATACATACTTCTGGGAACAATTCTGAAAGGGAATTGCAGTACCAGGAGGAACACCAGAGGTGGGCCAATGTAAATGTTACTCGGATTAACAAGTACAGTAATTGCCATTCCTGATTGCTATCCACATAAAACAGTTTGTTAAGGGGATCTAATCTTGCTATTCACCATTGGAGAAATGTACCTGGAATTTCACAGAAGCCAGAAAACACAGGGTTCCAGTACCTCCAACAGCTGCCCTTCCAGCCACTTTACATAGTCTTAGCACAGGTGACCCAGTGGGATTTTACACAAAGGCTTCTTCATTCTGCTTCTGGCAACATAAAGCATTTTAAAGAGGATATCAGTAATACAGTTTTGATAGAGCTCAATTGTTCTTACGTGAATCTGTTCAACTATATTAAATCTACTTAATCCTATGAGTGGACAAATGTGAAAAGAGAGAATTTTACAAATTCAGATTCTTTTTTTTTCAGTCATGCGCATGTAACAATTCCGGATTTTATATTTCTGTATATAAGCTTGTAGGCTTATATCAGCCCTGTAGGCTGATATTTTTTGCTCACCAGGATAAGAAAACAAGGATGGTGCAATATTAATAACAAGGCAGCCCATTTTCCCTTTGAAGAGAAGTTCTTCTTTAAAAATAAGCTTTATGATAGATGTAAATAATTTTATGTTCTTAGAAGTTATGGGTATTTCTTAACATGCCAATATAGTATTATTATAATAACCTTCAACAAGCCTGAAAGGCTTTCCCATGAGCAAGGAAGGAATATGTGGGGTTCATCTCAAAGTCTGTGTAATTACACAGACCTACAGGAACTGCAAAAATGGTGTGGAAACTGCACTGTATGATAGCAATTCCACTTTCATATTTGCCTTGCTTGTAGCTGACAAAGTTACTTTTGGTGAAGCTCAGTCCCACTATCACAAGCAAAAAATTCTAATTTCACAAGAACACCAGGGGGAAAAAAATGTTGGGAAATCTGCAAATGGGAGAGAAAGTTTTTCTAACAGGTTAACTTCTAAAAAATAAATAGTGAAGGTTAATAATATTTATTAACAGCACTGGTTAAGTGTTTTAATCAAGCAATTTTTTACCAAATCTGTCTCACTTTACCATAGGAAACCTTAGAACTTCAGAAACCTTCAAAGCCAAGAGGAAAAACTAAAAACCATTGCTCTCCTTCCTCCCTAATGGCTGTTATGGTGCCTGTGAAGACATACAACCTCACACTGCCCCTGCAGACATCCTGGGTGAAGGCATAGTTTTGTTGAGCTGATTTTTATATGGCCGCTTAAATAAATATAAACTTCTCCATTGTCTTCCCATTCTTCTCACAGGCCATGGATGCTACCTGTTCATCACTGCCATTTCACAGACTGCAGATGTTAATGCCACATCTCCATTGTCTCTCCTCTGGTACTCGTTTTACCAGGTGCCTCTTTACTTTCATACATGCTTCTTCCACTCTACCTTCTTATCTTCTACTTTCCTACTGGACAATCACAGTTGGAGCTATCTTGTCAGTCTCTCCCTGGAAGACACCCCTTTTTCTGCAGCACATGAGAACATCACAGCTTTTCCTTCACTACTGACCCCTCATCAGCTCAAGCAGGCAAGCTGAGGCAACCAGCAAGCTCTTGTCTATAAGGCCTATAGACCAAAATGACCTGTCTTTGTAGCATTTCTTCCTCCTGGAAATGCAACCATGAAGCAGTTCACATTTTCAAAGTGTAAATCAGGCTCCTATCTTGGATGCAACTGGTACAGTTGGAGCATGGTTGGTTTAAATCAGCTCATAAAATGAAAAGTACATAATGAATGAGCACGGAAAATTGGCTTGGCAAAACTCCACTGCGATGATTTGTTTTCCAAAGTGCAGCTGATTTACAGATTCGAGGTCTTCATTGGTGCTCTCTAGGTTTAAAGCAAGATATTTCAACAAAAATTATAGCTGAAGAGCTGTTCTGCTAATCCAGGAAATGTTCTGAGGGTGACAGTAAACGCTCGAGGTATGTGTGAGAGGGCTATGTCCCAGCTGGTACTGTTACATCTCTGCACAAAGCAGCCAAGCAAGCAGAGTTCCTAAATTTATTGGCTTTTCAGGCCTCTGCCCTGCCCATGGCCCCAGAGCCATCCCCCTACCCCAACAGGCCAGGCGCAGGTTTAGCCAGATTCCTGTAAATTCTCACTGAATTTCCACCCCATAGCTGGAACGGGCTCTGTGTGGCTCCCAGCTCCCCAGCTCCAAAACCACCCCTCTTCATGGGAGCAAGGTGATTCCTTGGAAGGCAGAAGAAAGCCTCCAACAGCTAAACCAAGAGTAAGAGCACTTTGAGGAAACAAATGCTAAACAAGGCACTTCCTTGTGTCTGCTGCAGTTTCTCTTAATAAAGGGAGAGCAAGATCTCCATGTGCTAGCTCCTATCTGTGCTTTCCACCCCCAGCATTGAACTTCCATCTCATTCCTGAGCAAGGAACCAAAAGTTCTTGGAGGGACTGACCTACTACATGCTTTGTCAGTTGTAATGTAAGTCTTGTCCCTTAATAAACTGGAAAGTGATTCTGTTGTGATGATAAAGGAACTGGTAACTCACATCAAGTGGAATGCCTGGCTGCACACCAGCCATTTGTGGGAAGGTGCCCACAGGCATTTAGGAGCTCTCCAGGATGGATATCTTATTTTTTTTTCTTTCTCTAGTGTGAAATTAGATTATGGAAATTTAAACTACTTAAGACATAACAAAGTGCCCATCGTAGATAATATAAACAGTACAACCCTACAAATGTCAATGTTCTGAGTATAAGGATCTTTGCCCACCATGTCAATTTGAAAAACAAAACAAGAGCACAAGCGAAACTCACTCCTATACTGCAATTAAGTCCTCTGGCTTAAGGATGTGATTAAGGAGGTTGATTTCTCTTTTAGAGGGTGTGATATTGGCTTGGAAATCCACAGGGATGTTTACTTCCTCACAACAGCTTCCTCACAAATAAAAATAGGATAAGGAGCTTATTAATCTCTCAAACTTTTAAAGATGTCAGACTCAAATTATTGTTCCATGTATGATGTGAGGAATGGAAAGACAGAGACTTTCCACTGTTGGGGGGAAAGATGGCTTTGTTTCTGCCATACCTGAACTCTAGAAGTTAGGAAATGACAGATATTTCATATTACTCATTTACCTGGGTCCATGGAAAGAGACACTTAGAAGTTCTGTCACACTATTCTCATGACCAGAAATACTGACAGTTATCAAACCCTCCTCAGAAAGCTAGGGCAAGCTTGAAGAAGAAGAAAAGCTTTAGAAGAAGAAGAAGAAAATGGCAGAAACTGGAAGGAGACGGTTAAAGGTGTAAGATTTTCAAAGGGGCATCACTGTGCCTTGCCCAGCACCTCCCGGATCTTTGTGACACACTTGGCTGGTGTAATACCAGCAGGATATCCCCACTGAACAGACAGCAGGCATTAGCTGAGAATCATGGCCCTTGCTAGTCCAGCTGGGCAAGCAGGGCTGGACCTGCACCCTCCCTGACACAGAGCACCTGCCCAGCAAGGCATTCAGAGAATTTTTTCTTTTTTTTTTTTTCCCCAGGTCCTTTTTGGCAGGAAAAAAAAAAAGAAAATCCTTCAATCTTTCAGGAATCTTTTCTTGCTCTGTTTTTTAGCCCTGATTTCTTACCAGCTATAAGTACTTCCTCTTTATGCCATGTCCATGGCATTTCTTTTCGTCACAAATGGAAGTGGGAAAATGTTGGAATATTCTCCAAGAATTCTCTTTCTCTGGAGATAAATTCTGAAATTTTTTCTTCTTTTATTTTCAGAAATTATTTACAGATTTTCAAGCTGACTGTTTTCTCTATCAAGTCTTGGAAAGACTTAATAACTCCTAAGGGCATATGAAACCAAACGTACTGCTCTGAGTTTTCAAATGCTCAGAAGGTCAGCATTCAGTAATGCAAAGCTTGAGACTATTACTTCTTGCATTTGCACATCATTGTTATCTACTTGAAATTGTAGCTGAAGGAAAGGCAGGAAAAAACAGAGGGATGAATTCATGTGGCTACCAGGGAAAATTTGAAATTGCCTTAATGTGGATAATGTTATTTTTTGTCAATGTTTGCAGGGCAGTGTAAGGGGGTAGCTTGGCATTGCCTGTGTATAAACACAGAGTAGCAAGTTGGTATGAGCAGAAGTTTGGATGGTTGGGGTTTTTTTTTTTGCAAGTGCTTCATTTTTTTTCTTTTTTCCAATGCACCTGGGCAAAGTTTTGTGTAATTTTCCAGCGACCTTGATTATGCAATTGGGTATGGCTGCTGCCCTAGATGACATCAAAGATGCCACTCTCTCATCAGGTGGAAGGCAGCCCTAGGCAGGCAAGGGACACCACGAAGGCACTGGGAAGTGCCAGGGGCAGATGGCTCTCCAGCCTGCCTTGCTCAATGAAATTCTCCTGGGGAGGCTCTTACTGCTCCCACTCTATTTTTTATATTTTTTTTTAGTCGGGGAAGTTACAGAGTTGGCAGTCCTAAAACACACAGAGGCATCATCAGGTAGATGATGATTTACTACAAATCAGCTGGATTATTTGTTTCCCCTTTCAAACAAAGAGAGTAAGGTCCCAATCCAGAAACAGCATGCGCTTAACTCCAACCAGGAGCTCAAATCCCACTGAAATCAAAGAGTTAAATTCAGCCCACTTTGAAGTCAGTGAGGGCAACCCTTCATCTCAACAAGGCCAGTTCTTCCTCCCAGCACTAAGAACTTTGATGAATCCACACTGTAACACCCAAACGAGGTGCAAAGCCACATCAGCACTTCCAGGGTCCCTCCCTGATGCCAACACAAGGTTTTGGAGCCAGGCTGGAAAGGGGCTGGGACACGGCCCTTGCACCCTTTCTCTTAAGAACCATCAGGAATATCAGGTGAGAAACACCTGGCTCCTCTCTGCAAGCCTGGCCATGGGCAGACAGTAAAAAGCAATGACTCTGCAGAGGCAATGGGGTGAGAGAAGCAGAAGTGATATTGCCCCAGATTTTCTATGCTATGGGAGTCACTGAATCATGCTTGATAAACCTCACCAACCTCACAGGTACAGAGGAAACCAATTACAGTCTCAAACTGCAAAAATGTGGCTAACTTTACCCAGAAACTCTCCCATCACTGCCAGATTCTCTTTCAATGTTACCATAATTTACCCTTCCCCAACAGACAGATGAAAGCCACCTACACTCAGTGTTTCAGGTGGTTGAATATTAGTTGCTTTTGTGGTAGGACCTGGAAAACTAAGCTATGAGAGATTTGTGCCCCATTCTCTTTGAATACTTCTCTCTCTTTGGTCTCTTTACCACAATTTCTGTTCACTGAAAGCCTGGGAAGGAGATCTTAGCAAGCAGGCAGTCTGTGTCCCAAGTTGTCTTGACATAAGCGAGACAAAGAAGAACAAAAATTGCCCATTAATCTCTTGTTTTCAGAATTTTTTTGCATCAAGAATTTTCTGACCAAAGCAAGTTCTTTCCAAAGCATGTTTTGTTCTTCCCCCTCCAAAAGGCAGAAAATTGAGTGAAAAATAAGAAGGAAGAAAAAGAAAAGATAAGGTCTGGTCAATCAAGCCCCATGTCTCTTGTCTCCAGTTTGTGATTATGTTTTATGATCTCAGACACAACAGATTGTGAGCCTGCAATGTTTGGAAATAGTAGATGATTAAACCTTCTGGCCAGGTGTAAATGCAACCTTTGTCTTCTGATGACTATGTGAGAATTACCTTCCTTCTCAAAGTCCCTGGCTGGCCCTGCTCTCTTCACTGTTACAAACACCCCTGCTTGAAGCTACAACCACAATGTGCTTCCACTTTATTTCTCATCTATCCACAGGCACCACCACAACCCATATAATTTCAACTGTCCTGAGACAGAAGAAAAATAAAAGGCTGAGCAAGCTACTAAAAATTTGAAAGAGTGCGGCCTGTGAGTTTTTCTACTTCTACCCAGGGGGATTTTGTACCAGGTAAATAATAAAGAACGTGTAATGATTGACTAAGCTTTTAAACATGAGCTGAAGGTAAGTTTGCCTTGCTGTTCCAGTTAAATATTCTCACTAGCCCCCTTCTCTTTCTCCAGTTGATCATGCCATGAAGTCCCATTCAGCCTGATGCATTCTTTATTCTTTAGAAATTTGGGCAACAGTCAAATCTGACCTTTAGAGCCATAAACAAATTAAATTGTTTCACAACCAAATAATATGAAACAATATTGAATAGCTAGGCTTCCGCCAGGTTTCCTCTTAAAGAGAAAGAAGCCCTCAAACAGCACAGATGTGGGAGATACAGGGAGAGGGATGGAGGACAGGGTATACTGATGCTCCACACAACAATGAGAAGGCAGAGCACTGGGGTTTGGCTAGGGGCTGATGGGTACCAGCACTTTTGGAAAATATGAGAGGCATTTATTAATTATTCGCTCTTTTGGGAGCAGAGCACTCCCTGAGAGCCATGCCCCGTTGCACAGACAGCAATGCCAGCAGCACCCTGTGCTCTGGCTGCGCTTCAAGGTGAAACCCAAAAGTGGCCAAAGTGGCCTTGGTGCCACTGGGTCGGAAACCATTTCTGCTCTCCACTGTTTGCCTGAACTTTGGCTGCACGCAGCCCAACCTTCCTGCGCACACAGCTCCCGCTGCCACACGGTCCTGCTGACACGGGTGAGGGGCAGGGCTGTGTCACCTGCTGTCAGCTCTGCAGGGACATCCTTGAGAGCAGAGCCGCTCCCTTCCCCTTGGATTGCATGCAGGAAGCTGGCAGCTGCCGAGGTAGCAAGAAGTGAGTCCTCTTTGGAGAGATGCTGTAGGGTTCAGCACCTTTGTGGAGCGTTGCTGGAATGCAAAGCATCTGGAGCAGATGTGGAAAAGTGATAAGGCTCCTTGCTGTCCTTAAAAACACTATGAAGTGGCCGGGTAGGGATTCCCCTGGCACAGGGAGATTCCTCACCTGGCACCAAACAGATTTCAGTTGCCAGTGAGGCTCTGGGACCACCACAGGCAGCCCACCCTCAGGCCCCTGGGGAGATCTCTGCTGTGGGTGGCACCCCATTCCCTGCTCACCCTGTCTCCTTTGTAAGGGGACACCCCAGCTGAGGACAGGCCACCCATCTCCTCTCTTGCTTGTGCAGCCAGTTATACAGTTTATGCATAAAGGCACAGACAGAGGAAGAAACAGAGCAATGAGAGGTGCTCTGGGCCAGCACAAGCCACATGGTACTGCAGCTATATTGGAAAGGTGGCACCCATGGGCCCCTCGCTCTGAGCTTGACCAGGGCTGGCCCCTGTGTCCCTGGGCACCCATCAGCACAACAGCCCGTCTGTGGGGCATCTATAGTAGCACCACTCACTATAAAGAGATCCCAAACCACGATTATTTCCCTACATGATGTCTGCTCATAGGGTACAAGCAGCAATCTGTTCGTTGGAGATGCACAAATGACACTCATAGCCACTGCTTTTCCCTGAGGCTAGACACCTAAACTGCTATTACTGTCACTGATATGAAAATTACCTACAGTTATATGTCATTTACAAAGTAGAGGCAACAGACAAGAAGCACATTTAGATGCCTTAATTAACTTGAAGAATTATGAAGCTGTGCCTGTAACCGAAATACAATTTTGCCTTCTGTAAACCATGTGACATAAGAATGATGAGTATAAGAATTAGATGTAGGAATACATCTAAATATTTATACTACGTTCATTACACCAGTATCTGAGCACATGTTTATGTTGTAACCTCCACTTCTACATCTACATTAATTTTGCTTTGCTGTGTAACCTTGGGTTAGCCATTGCTCAGCGCCATGGTGCCCTTCTACAGGGACTGACTTGGCTCTGGGATAATTCAGGGTAAAGCTCTTTCACTGGGCAATGCATTTCCGTGCTTTTGGTGCAAGACTTCAAAACCAGGACAAAGGATTGAACAGACTCCTGGCCTAAAGCAGGCTGGCAGCCCCTACATTGTATAGCCCAAACAAACTGAACCTCTTGACATCATATTTCAAAGCCCTCTGACACAGGGCAAGGAAATGCTGTGGCTGGGATCCAGTAGTTGCTGTCATCAAAATGCTGACAGAAACAGAGGTTAAGGGTACTAAATATTTCACTATTAACAAAGCCAATCTAATGTGGTTTTGTTGAAGACTGGGGAGAGGGGGGACTCTGCCAGTAATGATACTGAAATACACACAAAGCTCTGAAACTAACTTTGCATAAGGTTTTAGAAGTCCTCTAATTTCATGAAATAAATGAGTATTTTGATCAAATATTTTGTTCTATCTTTAAAGCTTGTTCTCATTTGAAATATTAACCCGTAAAATGAAGAACCTTAATTTTTGGGGAACAAAGTCAACATACTTGATTTTGGGAAGTTCAGAACAAGGCTTCTTGTTCCTTGCCATTTTGGTCCTAAAATACATTTGCTAATAAATTGTTATCCAGAATAATCCATCTAATTCTACAATTATTATAGTAAAAAAGCAGTGTTAACAATTATACACTCCCTCACACACAGGAATTCACCTTTATTTTTTTGCCCATTGAACAGAATTGCAAGTGCTGCAGGCAGAATTTTTGACCAAAGGGTAATCCGGAGTTTTTGTATTAGCAAGCTAAATGGTTGGACAGGGTATTTCTAATTTTTTCTACTAGGTATGATGACACTTGCTCCTTGCCACATTCCAGAAGACCTCTTGCAGCTGACATCTACAAGGAGGTGGTCCCAGCAGAGGCTTTCCCCCAACACCCTCAATTCTACATTTCCAGCCCATCTTCTACCACTCTAGGCAACAGCAACAGTGTCATTACGGTCTCAGTGACTGACAGCTCCCTCAATGAAACTGAGTTATTTAGCACTGTCACTTTGTTTCTACTAAGCTGTTTTGTCAGCTCCGTGACTGCCCTGCTTTCACCTCCGCACACGCAGTTTCAGCAGTCAGTGCCCTAAGCCTGGCATTGGACAGTAGCAGCTCCCTTGCCATCCTCCTTGAAAAATGAGTTTTGCTTTGCGAGGGACAATTCTGGTTTTGCCAGCAGGGTGAAGGGCAGGAATACCATCCTGCTCTCTGCTGCTACGTCCCCAGGGGAGTGGGTGGGAGATGTTGGCCACTGCTGGGAGGGGAGCCTGGGAGAGCCAGTTTAGGTGGGACAGGGATTTTCCCCCTTGACACATGCTGTCAGGTGGCTGCTGGGGAGCCCAGGCTCCTTGCTCAGGGCATTTGCATTACAGGGACATCTCTCACCTCCATCTCTGTATCTCACAGCAATTTTGATTACTGGGATTCAGCCTCAGACTGTTTCATCTTATTCCTGTTTCATCCACCTGCTATTATCTTCTGCTGTGCTTGAGAAATTACTGCCAAATTATGCTGCTCTTTTTTTAACTCCCCATCATTAATTTCTTTTCTAGGGTGGAGAGCTTCCCAGATCACCCTCCACCCACTTACACACATGCATGCACACACACACACACACTTTATAGAAAGTGTTTACTTATGCGGGGGCAATAGTTTAAAAGGTAAATGAAATAGAGGACGCAGCCTGGATTGGCTTAGCAACACAAACAGTGCCAGCAGGTAAAGGGCCCAGGCCTGTTCTTTCCCACCTCAGAATTGTTTTAAAATGACACCCCTTCATAATTAATTGTACAGCGCCTGATTAGTCACTATTGACAGACCTAGAGCCAATTGACTTTTTTTCTTTTTTTTTTCTTTTTTTTTCATCTGGCTGGGGGGAAAACATAAAGTGTCTGTAGCCTCACACACAATATACCTCCTGGTGATTACATCAGGCAGCTGAGCAATTAGAGCTGGTAGGATCAGCTCAGAAGCTGGAGGCTACAGTACCAGGATCACAGCCCAACCTTAGCCTTTAATATGAAAATGAAGAAGGGAAGCAACAAATCCAGTAAACCCTAGAAGTCAAACAAAGCCAACTGGTAGCTCATTTTTGATAAACTGAAGGAAGAAATGGGGCTGATAAAGCTGGGCACTTCTTCTGCTGCTCTGGTCTCTGTCCTGCATGAGGAGAATTAAGCTAGTCAGCAGGCAGCATCTAAGTGAGAAGGCAGCCAGAGTGGCAGAAAACATGTGGGGTTCATCAGCAATGGAGTTGGGTCAGAAGGGGTGGGTTTTTACCCCTTTCCACTTCCAGGCATCTGTGAGTGCTTTGCAAAGCAAATGAGTTTGCTGTGGGACAGGGCAAGGACACGTCCTACCAGGGGAAGGCACAGGTAGCCTTTGCTCACCTTGATCTAAAACATCATTATCTTGCTGGAGACTTTGAAAGAACAAAGTCAGTCTCCACCACCAGGAATGCGTCTGAGGTCCTCCATATCCAGATGTCCATCAGCTCACTTCCAGACACGCTGCTTCCAAGTGCCCCAGTCAGCCTGGTATCAGCTCAACTCAGCCATTGTACAATCCAGTAAAGCCGAGTCCTGCCTCTGTGCAAACACTTTACTCTCAAAGAAGAGGATCTGTACAAGACCTCAGCCAACTTCAGAGTACTTCTGAGTGAGGTATTAAGCCAATATCAGTACCTACACAGGCGTTTGCTCCAGTGTGAGTTAATCAGTTTAAACCCATACCTTTGGGTAAATACTTGTGTGCAGGCAGACAATGACTTGGGATTTGACCAAAGCCTGGTGAATACAATGTAAATGAATGTGTGCTCTGAATAAATGAATAATTAAAGACACATCTAATTAAGGCTTCTCTGTGGCCATTCTTGCAGATGAGGCACTGTATGCAGGAAACCTCTGGGTCAGCTCTGAAGCAGATTACATGAATTTATCAAAGGATCGCCTGTTCTGGAAGCTGATGAGTTCATTAGGAATATTTTGCTCTGAAAAACTCTCCTGCATGGGAAGGCTTCAACATAGCCTGTATTTAAACTTCTTAGGCACAGATCATTTTACATCCTAGATGTAGTGAGTTCCAAACTTAGACCCCAAAGCACAGTAGAGCATAAATTCTGTAGCTGACTGACAAGAGCCACTTGGCTGCAGGAAGAGTTCAAGTTACCTTGGGTCCAAGGTGATAACCCCTGCTAAAGATGCCTAGCCTTAGACTGGGCTAGTAGCATGGTCCAAATGTACTCAGAGTTACTTTCTCAGTTTAAATCAGTATAAAATGCAGCATAAGGTCAGTAGAAAATGGCACCATTAAATTAGAACCAAGTCACAGCTGTTTAGAATGCCAGTTTAGGGTCCAGTTCCCTTTGGAAGAATGTAGATACTGCACCAGTTGATGCCCCTAGACCCCATAGATGAACTCTAGGATCAGGAATGTATCAAAGAATTGTAGATTCAAGCAGTTTGGAAAAGACCTCTGAGATTAGTGAATCCAACCTTTGTCTAAACACCATTTTGTCAAGTGGACCATGGCAGTAAGTGCTGCATCCAGCCATTTCCTGAACACCTATAGGCACAAAGACTCCACCACCTCCCTGGGCAGCCCATTTCATTGCTTAACAACCCTTTCTGTGAGGAAATTCATCCTCATGTTCAACTTGAACTGCCCCAGGTGCAGCTTGAGGCCATGTCCTTTTGTCCTGCCACTTGGTGCCCAGGAGAAGGGCACTAGCTAGCCATAGCCTCCTTTCAGGTGGTTGTAGAGAGTGATGGGGTCACCCCTGAGCCTCCTTTTCTCAAGGCCAAGCAACCTCAGCTTCAGCTGCTTCTCATGGCATTTACCCTCCAGACCCTTCCCCAGCTCTGCTGCTCTTCTCTGGACACACTCCAGCCCCTCAGTGTCCTTGAACTGAGGGGCCCAGAAATGGACCCAGGATTTGAGGTGCAGCCTCACCAGTGCTGAGTACAAGGGGACAGTAACTGCCCTGTCCTGCTGGCCACACCACTGCTGATCCAGGCCAGGATGCCATTGGCCTTCTCAGCCACCTGGGCACACCCTGGCTCAAGTTCAGCTGCTGTCAACTTGCACCCCCAGGGCCATCTGGGCCACCTGGGCCACCTTTCAGCCACAGTTGTTGAAAAGTTGCATACAGTGTTGAGAGAGAGATGAGAAGGGTTGACACTGGGGAATAGGGTGAACGTGATATCTGTTTCGGGTGGTGTTTAATACCACCTGAAAGTGACTCCAGTTACAAATGTCTCAGGCAATGAGGGGAAGATCTGAATGCCACTGTCAGATGAGGAAGCAACCAAGAGATCAGGTCTTCCAGGAGTGATGTTCCAGATCACACTGAGTGCATATGGAGGAAGGGCAATAGGAAGGCACTAAGGATGGGAATGCTTGGCCCAGCGTCTCAGTGCACTGGCATGGGATAGTGGAATATAGTGGAAATTCTGGTCCCATCGCTCACCTCTACATCCAACTTGCCATGTGGACTTCAAATGAACTAATTTGCCTCTATGCTATGGTACCTACTTAGATAATTAGCATCCTAGAGGTCCCAATGTTGCCTTCTCGTGCGTGTGTGTGCGTGCGTGCGTGTGTGTGTGTGTGCGTGTGTGTGTGTGCACGCGTGTGCCGTAGCAAGACCAACAGATCCCCAGATCCCAAGTTACTGCAGCAACATGAATGGTCCTGACAAGGGGAGGAGCAAGAGAACATGGAATCCTGCTTCCCTGGGATACTAGCAGCTGAAATCCATTACGGACAACATTGTAATAAATGCTGATAATCTTTTGTTAGTGGAGGACAAGTGTCTGGGGGTGGGGGACAGTTCATTCAGGCTGAGTGCTTCAGGCCAGAGGCTGAGGAAATGCTGTCAAACATTGGATGGTCTAAGCCCAGCTGGTACCTTTTAGAATTTTGTGGAAGTCCCACCCTGATCATTAGGACATTATCATGTTTAATCTGGCTATATTTTTCCAGCTTTTGAATGGCTTTTCCTCCACAGGTTTGAAGCTATACCTATGTAAGAGAGATGTGCCTGTACCCATATCAGCATTAGCCATAGTGCTATCTAAGGGATATTCTGTGTGCACCAGCTCATAAACTTGAATTATTGTTCTTTCTCATTAGTAGTGGTTAGGGATGATCATTTCTGTTCCGCAGATTATTTTACCACTACAAAATTTTGTGTCTGCGTGCGTGCGTAGTATTAACTTGAATTTTAAATTACCTAATTTTAAATTACAAAATGGATATTCAGGGGAGCTTTCTTGGGATAATTCCAGGAAACTTCACTTTGCCAAAGATTCATTAGCTCAATCAGCTACTTGAGCAAAATGTTGAAATAACAGATTTTAATTACATCCTCTACATGAAATGCAGAAGACTTAGTGGCTTGTTTCTATATATTTGGTCCCATCAGAACTGGAATTATTTTTGCATGAAATGTTTAGAAATTTCAAAAGGAATAACTGTTCCACTCAAGCTGTAATATATCCTGCAGTTATACTAAGCATCACTGTTGCTAGTTTGCATATTTTTTATTCTCTTTGTACTTTGCCTGCAGGCACTAGTTAAGAAGCAGGGCCCAGAGGAACATCATTTAAAAGACTCATTAATCCATGAATGAACTATTTCTGTCTAGGAGAAACCATAAATTTTGCCACAGTTGTCCAGCTCAGGATGCTAAACAGTACTCCCACAGGACATTGCTATTCCAGAGGACCATTAATTCCTGCCAACTTTTGCTTGTTTGTCAGTAGATATTTGACTGTTTGTTCAAACTGTGGAATGATAATCTGAAGGTACCTACACACGGGGAGGATTTGCTCTTTGCTATTTGCAGTGTCATCTTCTATTGTCTTCATGAAGTTGAGTAAAGCTAAAAGAACTGCATCATGGCACTGGGGCAACGTGCCACAAATTGCCTCTGATAAGAGTTTTATCAGATAAGCAGCATGTTGATTTAAGAACCTGTCACAAAGAGAAAATTTTCTAGATAGCTCATTTCCAAGGAAAATTTAATCTGTTTGAAACTGTCTTTTCAGCAGCAGTCAAAATCTAGTGTTCAAAGAAAAAAAGATTGTAAAAATAAACCCATGATGCACCTGTAGAATTTTTAATTCTTATTACAGGAAAGATCTCTGCCTCAGTCCCTGCAGCTTTTGTAGGATGAGAAGGGTGTAGTAATCGGGTCTCATCAAGTCTCAGGGAAGTGAAAACAGCCCTAGAGGACTATGCCTCTTGTTCTGGGGTCAACACTTCCAAAAACCACCAAAAAAGTGGAGAATGTGCAGGAAAATACAGATTAGAGGCAGCATCTCTCAGTCAGTGTTCAGCTTTTTTAAAAAAGGCTGGGTTGGGGGTTGCTGGCAGTACAAATTAATTCAGAAGGAAACTGTGTCACGTAGCAAACCCCACTTATTTTTGGTAGGGAAAAACACAATATAAAGAAGTGGAATTTGAAGCCAGATTTTAAAAAACCCAAACAAACAACAACAAAAAAAACAAAAAACCCAACAAAAGCAAACAAAACAAAAAGTGATGTTAGAACTTACAACTACACTCTTCCCAGTGAAGCATGAGCAGAATGCCAGCAAGCTGCTGGGCTCACCAGGGCAACAAAATGCAGAGAGAAACTGTGTGGCCAGTGTTGTGTGGGAGACCCACAGAGTTGCGCTCTGGCACTTTCAAACCATCACAAATAACATGGGAAGGACTAAAACCACTAACACTTCTGTTTAACTGCTGATGTCAGTAGCCACCTGTTACACAAATTTTCCTCGTTTTCATCTTTCACAATAATTTCTATTCCTGTAGGAAAATGCTTGGAACCTTGAAAGCATCTTTATCCGCTTATTTCAGTACACATATAATTTTTCACAGAGCAGACCACCCCCAACCACTTGCTAAAGCCTTAACTTTCCCAGATTGTTGCATTCCCAGATGCTAAACACTAATCACCAAGCAGGGAGGCATGTGTGACCATCAGAAATAGATCTTTTACATCCCACATTATGTCATGACAAATGACTCGCCATTAATGAATTTCATCAGGACTAGAAGGGTGGTGAATGCAGGTGTGGTTTTCAGAAATCCCAGTGGCAGCTGTCCTAGGTGCAGGAGCCACAGAGACATCAGGAGTGCGTGCAATGAGAAGTTGACAGTCCAAACCACAGAGATGTGAAGAGATGCAAGACACAAAGGGACCTGAGGTCAGCTTATGCTGGTATTGTTTGAACAAATCCAGGCTGTACAAAAGACTTGATGATTTAGGGTACTTTTCCCGCCTTTTCTGCTGTCATTTTTTAATGCCTCTACATCCATAGCATGCCTTATCCTTTGATTTTCCACAATTCTTTCAGTCAACAGTTCCCCTTCCCAACCTTGGCCTATTTCTCTCTCCACTGCCAACAAAGTAAACCTCAAGCAGAGGCAGCACTGGTGGGATCATTGCAAATCAGCCCTTGACAAAGTAATTTTGGTGCTGGCCCTGCATTTCCTGAGGGTGGGGTCACATCCTGGTGCTTTCAGTAGCACCATCCATGACACCGCACTCACCTGGCTGGATGTCCTGCAGCTTGTCGGCCCAAGGGACCGTGGCAGCAGCTTCCTGCTGCGTTTGCACAGAGCTCCTTATTGCTTCAGTCCCTTCACCCTCCCTTGCCAAGAAACATCCTCCCTAGCCAGACATCCCATATTATGTCTAAGGCAGAAGGCCACAGGTTTAGTCAGTTTGTGTACAGTTTGCAATTATTCAGCTGTTTTAATGAGAAGAAAGACCTTGAGGCCCGTGATGTCAGAGATAAGAAAGTGTGGAAAGCAGCAGATGTGTGACCTTGCAGCTCTCCTATTGCTTTCTCCTTTGTTGTGTGTGCTGCAGCTCTTCAAGGTTTTAATGCCAGGAAGGGGTGAGGGGAAGGCAAGATGCAGGTTTCACAGTAACCAAAACCCCTGGTTCGTGGAGCAACCCCTGGCTTTTAATACAAGGCACTAGTGACAACCAAAACCCAGCAGCTGCTTGAGAGCTGGGGTCTTGTAGGCTATAGCCCTTTCCAGCACACAACTATTTATTCTCCGTGTTAAGTTGAGGTAGAAGTTCTTAGTATCCAGTATTCTCCTGGACAGAGAAGTCTTCCAAAAGAAAAATATCAGTTAATGAACGCTGGGAGTCTTTTTTATGCAGAACACCATCTCTAGACACGTGACCAGGACTGAGTGAAACATTTCAGTCTGACGTGCCTTTGTGCCCTTTGGCCTAGCGGGGAGATGCACTGCAAGAGCCAGAGCCAGCAAACAGGCAGAGGTGCCTAAACCAAACCTCAGTGGTCTCAGAGGCACCTGAGTGCAAAGGTTAGGTGCTAAACTTCTCTGCCTAGGTGTCTTCAGACATCTGGGATGTACCTGGCTTCTTAAAATATGGCCAAGCTGAGTGGCAAAATGCTTAAACCCCACAAGTGTCCATGCTAGGGTGTCCTCCCAGCTGTCTTGCCAGCAGCATCTTCTCTTCTGAGCACTGTCTGGGCACTGTCTGTGTCTTCAAGTAAATCAGGAAAACAGCTTGGATACAAATCTGGTTAGATAATGCAGTCCAAGGAGCAGCTGCTGGTGGTTGTTGTCAAAAAGGGGAGAGACACAAAGGGGTGGGTAGAGGAGGCTTGTACCCAGCTCTGCCTGGCATCATCTGTCAGAGTACAAGGGAACACAGACTGTGATGGCAACCCTGGCAGTGAGGATCAGAAATTAAAATCTTAAAAAATAGGAAAAAGCAGGGAAAGAGACATTGTTTTGACAATTTAGAGAAAGCATGACAAAACTCAGTAAAGCAGAGTGCAAGGAACTAGGCAGAAATAACCAGGCAGAAATGCCTGGTTAAGAAGCAATTCTGTGGAAAATACTGAAAATCACACAATTACCAAGACCAAAAAACCAAAACCAATAAAGCAAGTGTCATGTTGGAAAGAATAACAAGCAGTATTGCCAGTACAAAGAAATGGCCCTTTAGTTCAGTGCAGATGTGATATGCTACTGCTCTTATAGGGTGGCCAGTTTTGTGCAACACATTTCAGGAAAGATGTTGGCCATTTGGAGAGAATCCAAGAACACCAGAGGTCTGGGAAATGTGACCTGCAAGGGAGAGCTGAAAGAACTGGATGGCTTAGGTCAAAAACAAACAGCCGAGGGGGACGTAGTAATAATCCTCAGCTACATAAAACAGCTCAGAAATGAAGAAGGGAAAAGTCTACTCCCCTGTTCTTAGTTAACAGTGAGCAAAACCTTTCTAATGGTAAGGAAGACCCTTAAGAACAATGTCAGGACACCTTTCACAACACAGTGCATGTATAGCTGGTCTCTTCTTGGGCAGAGATATGCTTTTGGTGACGCTTCCAATCCTTCCATCCATTTCTGGGCTACAGACATACGATCCCTCACCTGCAGGCAGGCAGGCAGTCATCCATACATATCCAGCACCAAATAAACATCCTCGAGGCACAGTTCCACTTGAAATTATTCCACTTGGCACAGAAGGACGAGCCATTTGTCTGGAGTTGGAGATCACCCTTGCCTCAACCAGTAGACCAGTCTGTGCAGGTGTGGTCAGAGGGGTGTGGATTGGAAGAGGTTGTCACAGCTGAGGGTCCCTGACTGACCAGCCAGCTCTTCCCTGGGGTGTCAATAGGAAAGATAGGCCTATTTGAAGAGTATTTAGAGCATATGTGTTACCTCCAAAAATATTTCCTGAGGTAATTTCTCTCCCCTCTTTGGCTATAGAAGCAGCTAAGATGATCAGGAGGCTAGATAAGCAAACTCGGTGCATTGGCTTATGTGATTTCTCTCTTCCCCAAAATGTCTTGCTTGTAAAAAGTGCCATTTTTGCATACATTTCACAGGACATTTAATCACATTGTTGTCATTTCTCTAAGTAAGATGTAGACCCTTGAACTGTAAGGGGGAAACTAGATATTAAAAAATATTAGCTGAACATGATATTTATTTTTCAAATTAAAAATTCACAGTACAGTTCTTTATTGATTGCATCTGGAAGTCAACCCAGCAGGCCATTCCCACTTGCAAATACTTCGCCTGACACGTCAGGGAAAACAGCTCCAGGCAAGCTGTGCCAGCCACAGCCCTGGGACAAACAGTGCCTGCTCCCAGAGCTCACCCTGTGCCTGTGAGGGGGCCAACACCTTGTCCTGAGCCGTGGCACTGCCAAAAGGACAAAGCAGAAGAAAAGCAGCAACTCTGAAGCTATGATATTGGGAGCTGTGCCTGCGCCCATCATTGCTTGGCTGCTACATTCTCAAGGCAACTTTTTGGGACAAGGTGCTGTGTGCATCACCTGCAGAAACACTGTGGCCAGAAAACATCCCTATTCCAGCCATCCAATGGCTTTCTTCCACTTAACTCCCGCAGCTTTCCCAGCAACCCTTCCTTTTATACCTTTGAATATATTTTAGAGGCCGGTGTGGGATGCATGGCAGGGCATGGGATGGGTGGAGGGCAGCCCCACGGCCACTCTGCCGTGTCCCACAGAGCAGGTACGCAGCCACCAGGATGGCCCCCACTCGTGGCCCCCCAGCACACCATTGTAATCCTTATCAGGCTGATGCACATTTTTTGCTCAAGGTGGCAAAACGCCCAGGACTGCCAGGCTGCCAAGCTTTCCGCTAAAAATACCCCTCAGACACATTTCAGACTGGGCTCATTGGAGAAAAGAAAGAGCAAGCATATTCTGGTTGCAATGGAAATGACGTGGAATGAGGCAGGGGAAGAGAGAAAGGGAAGGGGAGACAGGGAGAATGAGGTGGCAAGAAGGCTGGAGTGCTGCCCATGGCAAATTAAAGCCAGGCTGAGCCCAAAGGAGGTATTGGTTGTCCCTGGGGGTGCTGAATGACGTCACTGGTGTTCCATCTCACCGTAGAAAATGTTTGTCCTTGTCGTGCTTCCTCTGTGTGATGCCACTGACATGGCAGGAAAAGAGGGAGCACCCACTGGGATGTCCCCCAGCAGTGCTGAGAACAGGCAGGGACCTAGCATAACGGAGAGAGGGACAAGGGTGGGAGGGCTGGAGGGAGCCCAAGAGACCAAAGGGGCCTAGACAGCCAGGATGAAGACAGTCTGGTATGGAAAAGGATGGAAAGGGTAGAAAAAAGCTGGAAAGCAGTGGGTACAGAGCTTGGGAAAGGACAAAAAGCAAAGGTTGGGCAATGCTGGGTGGATGGCAAGAGAATGGGAGAGGAAAAGATAAAAAGGAAAAGGAGTTTAAAAAGAACAAGGGATAGTAAAACACTCTTAGCAAGGAAGTCCTCTGGCCTCATTCTCTGCCAAGTGGGATGCCACTAGCTTGAAGATCCTTGGGCAGATCCCTATTTTAGGAGCCCTGAACAGTAACAAGTGGTTCATTGACTTTCCTGGCCTTCAACAAAGCTAGCTTTCATTAAATATTGTGCTTTATCAATATTGAAAATGGGAGTTTTATCAATATTGCAAATGGAAGGAGCAGTTGGTGGGGAACAGTTAGGAAGGGATTTAGGTTTTTTAGAGTAAGGACTGACTAACACATTTTTTTCTTCTTATTTTTAACATTTGCCTCTGTGTTTAAACTGTATGAGAACTGACAAACCTTCACTAACACAGCCTGTATTTCTCTCTGACCTTGCAGATAACCATGAACCAAAACATGCAGCTCCCTAATTGATGTTCCTGGTGGTGCTTTACAGGCTTGTGCTAAATTTAACGAGGAGGAGGATCTGACTGAAAACTTTTCCAAGTGTTTCTTTCCTGTGGCATGGGGAAAGATTGGAGAAGTGGGAGAATTGGAATCACTGCGTGCCTCCTGTGGCAGGGAACGAAAGTGCAAGAGATACAGAAATATTCAGAGGACACAACCTTACTGTAAAGAGATAATCTATCCAGAGACTCGAGCCTGCATGCACTTTTATCCATATTTTTATGTCCATTTGGCCACAGCAAACATAATCCCAGGGGTTTGTGTTGCTTGCCACAGTTACTGTGCTTCAGGTCCTGCCTCACACAGCCATGAGGTTCATGTGACAGTGAAGGACCCGAGGGACAAGGATCCTCACTGTGGCCAGGGTTTCTCCTGCCTCACCAGCTTGGAGACACCCTGCACAGGGATGAGGACACGGCAGCAACTGCACAAGGACGATATGTGGCTCCTGGGAGGCTCAGTGCCAGCCAGGATGGCACTCCTGGAGCACAGGCAGGCACACACCCATGCTGGGGCAGCCTCAGTGCCAGGACACAGCACTGACACACTGTAGCTGCTGAAGGGTATTTTCTTTTTAATTTTTAAAGATATTTTTCTCTCCCAGTTCTGTCCCTTCTGGCCTTGTATGTTCCACACTTGTTATACGTCAGAGGAAGCAGATGTTGCCCTGACCACAGAAATTGCCACAGTGTTTAATTTTACTAGTCTCTTAAGCAAAAGACTGTAGGCATCTTTCACAAGCTGCATATGCCAGCTTGAGAGCTGCAGATGACACCAGGCAAAAGCCATCCCTTAGGAGGATCACAGTGTGTCCAAAGAATGACCTTATGATAGGAGACATCAGATCAGCTTGAAATTACCTGCCTATTGAGTTAGTGTTGCAGAAAAAAAAAAAAAGAAGAAAGAAAAAAAAATGCAAAAAGAAATAAACATCAAAACCCAAACAAAATAACCCTACTTACGAGAAACAGAAAGAATTATATAAAAGTCATAAGGGTCAGAATATTCACTGATCAAGTAAAAGGGTCTATAAAATTCAGTGGATGACTTGGAGCCCTGAAGAGCCCTTCCTGAGCAGGAACCTGGTTTAATTACTCCTTGTTCCAGTGCCCATCTCCTCGTGCCTCCTCTCCCTGCCACTACCTGTCTTATCTAACAGTACTGCGGGTTTCTCAGGCCAGGGACTGTTTCTCACTTGGGTTTTGCATATTCCCAGGGCAGTTAAGTTGTCTGGTTGTTTCCCCTCTCCAAACAGGGGC
The DNA here is from genome assembly GCA_013399455.1 of Anthoscopus minutus. Classification (NCBI taxonomy): domain Eukaryota; kingdom Metazoa; phylum Chordata; class Aves; order Passeriformes; family Paridae; genus Anthoscopus; species Anthoscopus minutus. Next base: position 62,605 of record VWYI01020829.1, on the reverse strand, counting down.
AGCAGGACCAGCAGTAGCAACCAAAGTCTTCGTACCAGGCTGCTGAGCCTTTCCCAACTGTATTGTACTGTTTGACTTTGGAAAAGAGGAGAAACACATGACTTACAAGGATATGAGAGATTCTCCCATGCTTCCACAGCACATTTCAGTCAAGCAAAATTAACCTTTTCATGGGAGATGAAGATTTAGTGCAGGTAGGGTTACAGCGAGTGTGGCGGATGCAGCAAGGGGGAATAGAGAAGAAACAAATCAATTCACAAATACAGGAAACAAAAAACTGCTGCAGATAATCCAGTACAAAAAAAAAATGGGCCAGCTGCAGAGAGCTACCTGAGCTGGAAAAAAAGACAAAACAGCCCGTGCAATACATGAAAGGAGAAAACTGAAATCAGTTCGAAGGATAACCACAAGATAGCCACATCCTTCCAGGTGCATATAGCCAGTTGGTAGTGGCTGGTCAGTAACACTTATCATGGCAGAGACAGCCACTCCATATTCCCACGAAATATTTAATTTAAAACAAGGTTTTCTAACATGTGAGGAACAAGGGCATGGAGGACATAGCAAGGGAAATGGCTGTGGATGAGCTGCACATGTGAGAGGACTATTTAATAATGCATGCTTGTGTTGCAAGGTGCCTGTTATCCATTTATTTTTCCTGAAAGAGTATTCAGCCTTAAAATAGTATGGGAAGCACCGATTAAGGCAAATGCCCATACTCCTGCAGCGCAAGGAAATGGGCTGCCAGCAGTTAGAGTACCTCCACTAGGTCTTCTCCCAAAGGTTGTTGTGTTAAAAACCTAAACTTCTGCCCAAGCACATTGGGTGTTTTCCCACCTTCCCTTCCTGCCTGAGCGTGCCTGGGTGTGTGGTTGCCAGCTGGGTGCTGCAGCATGGGGAAAGGATATCAGCAGGTGGCCCAGGACAGCGACCCCAAGGTGCTGCTGTAGCACATCAAGTATCCAGCAAAAGATACGAATTCATTGTCAGTACTTCCAGGAGTAAGAAACATGAGGATGCAGGTCTAAAAGGCCTCATAGGTTTTTCCCATCTCTAGCTGTGTGTGGATGTGTTGGGATGTAATACCTGACAGAGCCTATATGAGCATCTGGTTTTATTTCTGCTGGAATCCAGGCTGGAGCAACAACTCCAGCCACCTCAGGTGGCGGACAGTGAAACAGCAATATTGGCAGAGTTTGACCAAAATTGTGGCACAGCTCTTGACATATGCACTTATTTCCTCCTCTCCTTGCCAGCCCCAGCTCCAAAGTCAACTGCTATGTAAAGCTGAAGAAGCTCTAACTCTACTGCAAGTAGAGGTAGGGAATTTTTGTCCCGAATTAACTGGTTAATAATAATTCTTCCATTTTTCTTAACTGCTGTGTTCCAGGACACTTGAATTAACAATTCACCAAGCATGTTCACTTTGAATGACTGCATTGAAATCAGCACAAATGCAAACAGAAGCCCTATAAAAAGCCAAGGCTTTATCGTGTGCTTGATGGTGGCAGCAAGGAGGCCTGTGGGAAGGAAACAATACCCGTCTGAGTGCAGCGAGGGTTTATCTGCCTGCCATCAGAACAGGCCAGTCATGTTGTTTTTCCATCCGTTCCCCATGGAAGCCAGCTCCGGTGTACAGTACCAGCCTGAGCAAAAGCCCTCGGCTGGGTCCTTCTGTTTGTAGGGCTTGCTGACATAAGGTGGAGTTGAGGTTATTGTGGTGTGGGACATTTCCTGCCCTGGCCGCTGATAACCGCAAATCCCAGCAGCCTTACAGGCTCCCTTTGTCCGCCGGCCCCGGACCGGAGCTATGTATAGCCCATGCCCGCCCAGCACGGGGCAGACGCGCTTGCATCCCTGTGCCCGGGGATGCTCTGCCACACGCTGATCGCTTCCCTGCGAGCTGGGCTATGCTGAAAACCTTTCAACACAGGGTCCAGCTTTTTACCCCCAGGAGAAAAGGAGGAGGCTGAGGATAGGTCTGTGTGGGGCAGTCCCAGCCATCGGGCACACATTCTTTCACACCAGAAGTAAAAGGATTAAATTGACTGCTAAAATCTGGCGTTATTTATACCAGCTGAGGTGTAAATGAAGACTTTGCCACGAAAGCAGCACTAAGTTCACTTTGAGTTGTCCGTCTCAGTGCCAGTGTGGATGGTGAAGGGTGACACCTCTATGTTAGTGTGTGCTCCCTGCCCCAGAAGTCAGTGTGGTCGTGCCAGCCGAGGTATGTGAAGACATGACTCTGTGTGTGGCTCTCACGAGCAGAAAAGAAGTGCAGGGGATGTGTTTTCATAAAGAGGTGATGCAAGAGTAGGTGTGGACAGTCAGTGAGGAGAAGGATGAAGTGTGGGATTCAGGAGAGTGGAGCACCGGCACTGGAAGGGTTGAGCACCAGCTTCCAGGATGTGGGCAGCACAGAGCTGCATAGAGAGAGAAGGATCACTCTGGGAAAGCGATAGAGCAGCAGAGGGGTAATGCACAACACAGTGCAAAACCAAAGGGTGTAGAGCCCAAAAAAATTTTCCTGAAGCAAGGGCTCTCTTCCAGCCTACCTGCTGCAGGATCACCCCAGGGACCAAGTTGTGCCTAGTGCCAAGTTGCAGTAGGGAAGTGTAGTTACATCTCTCTAAGTGAATAAAATCCTCCAGGGATGTCCCCTGGTCTCAAATCCTGCTAGCCCAGTGCAGTTCACAGACATATGGCCAGTTCTCATACCTCTAAAAACTTGCCAAAACTAACGTGTTCAGTAGTCACAGCTGCTGCAAGCACCTGAAATACTCAAATCACAGAATCACAGAATTATTAGGATTGGCCACACTCTTCCCAATGCACCTCAGGATACCACTGGCCCTCCTGGGCATAAGGCACTGCCAGCTCATGGTCAGCTTGTCATACACTGAGACTCCCAGGTCTTTCTCCACAGTGCTGTTCTCCAGTACGTGAGCCCCCAACTTGTGCTGGTACTTGGGATTATTCCTCCCCAGGTGCAGGACCCACAACTTGCCCTTGTTATAACCCATTTGGTTTCTTTCCACCCAACACTCCAGCTGTCAAAGTACCACTGAATGGCAGCACAGGCTTCAGGTGTATCAGCCACTTCCCCCAGTTTTGTATCATCAGCAGCCTTGCTGAGGGTACAGTCTATCCCTTCATCCAGGTAACTAATTACAAACAAGTCATAAACAAGTTGAATAAGACTGGGTCTTGATCCCTGGGGAATGTCACTGACTACAGGCCTCCAATTTCAGCTCCACTGATCCCCTCTGATTCTTTCTAAGCTCTGCCATTCAAACAGTTCTTGATCCACCTCACAGTCCATTCATCTAACCCACATTTCCTAGTTTACCTATGAGGATGTTGTGGGACACAGTGTCAAAAACCTTGCTGAAGTTGAGGTAGACAACATCTGCTGCTCTCCTATCTCCTGTCCCACCCTGTCACACCATCATAGATGGGATGACCAATCCTCAGATTGATCAAGCATGATTTCCCCTTCTTAATTACTCCTGATTAGCTTCTTTACTTCTACATGTTTGGTGATGATATCCAGAACGATCTGTTCTGTTACCTTTCCAGGCATGGATGTGAGGCTGACCGTCCAGTAGTTTCATGGATTCTCCTTCTTGCCCTTTTTGAAGACAGGAGTAACATTGGGTTTTCTCTAATCACTGGGCACCTCCCATGATTTTTCAAGGATGATGGAGAGTGGCTTAGCAAAATCTCAGGGAGATGGTAACTGCCATGGGCCAAGCTCATGCAGGTACTTGTGCTAACCATTCAGTGACACAGAACAGCTACATCCTGGCCTAAATCAATTTATTGACATAGATATGGCCTATGACATGGAATACTCTTTCCTTTTTTGGTTCTTTGTGTGTGGGTGACAGCCCAGACTGGAGGCTCCCTGAGGTGCTTTCTATGCCCAGAGCCACCAGCCAAAGCACACAGACCATTGCTCCCACTCACAAAGGTTCTGCTGCCCTCACCCCTCATTCTAGCAGCCATAAAAGACAAGGGGCTGGAGAGATCAGCTTAGTCTGGTAAACAACTTTGGTGCAAGGAACAGGATCAGAGTCCCTCCATCAGCTGGGCATTGGGATCATGCTGTGGGAGGAATTGGGCTAAGGGCAAGCAGAGAGGCAGCACACACCCTTGAAGAATGGCAACCCCCTGGTTTCAGGACTGGTGCTGACACTTGCCAGGGAGGTGTTAAAAAGCAGCAGTGTTTTACCTGGACTCACTGAAGCCTCAGCAGGCTGTGCCCTGTGGCTAAGCTGTGCTGCTGGAACAAATGGCAGTCTCCCAAAAAACCCCAGGGGACTTAAGAGGTGTCCCTGGTGACATCTGTTATCCCAGAATGGAGAATTTCTTCTCCCCACCCCACCTGGTGAGCAGACCTGCTCTGCATGGAGGTTGAGGCTGCATAACAGCACCCATGAAGAGGAAGACAAAGATATTTTTGGCTCCCTTACACCAGTACTATGCTCACTGAAAATCTGGCTTTGGTGTGGGTCTGTGGATGGCAGACCAAAGAGTGTGGTGGGAGAAATTAATTAAAACCAGGCCTTGAGGGTCTTGGTGGCTACACCTTACTTTGCAAGAGGTATAATTCACTTCTTGCTTCCACAAGGAGCCCAGGAGCTCCTTTCACTGCTGGTATGGAGCTACAAACAGTGAGATGATGCATTCCTCTCACAGTGCCCAACTGATGTGCCCAGCAGCTGAGGAGCACCGACAACTTTCACTTTTATACTGTATTTGCTTTACTGCATTCACACCAGCTTGGGAAAAGCACACTAATACCATCAGCTATCAATGTCTGCCTCTAGTAATCAAATATCCTGCTCTCTGGTGAAACTCAGACACCAGCACCCAACACTGCTACTCCCATGAGGCTGCAAAGCAGGAAGATCCCCCGTCTCCTGAGCAAATTCAAGTGAGAAAATAATCTGAATAATGTGTCCTACTGACTTCAGTCTACAGCTGCAACGCCTCACACTCACAAATTACCCAGCCACTCACAAATTACCCAGCCACTCACAAATTACCCAGCCCTGATAATCAGGATCCCATTTAACACAATTGGTAATTTATCAGGTGTTCCATCTCTCTTAAAAGTTCATGTCTCTGTTTTTGGATCAAACAACATCCACACCTTTCCTTCAGTTCACTGTTTCCCCACCCTTTGGAATGCTCAGGGTTTTCATTCCTCTCTTCCACTTTCTCAGCCAGAGATTTCCCAATCCAGGCACTGCCATTCTCTCTGAGTCATGTCTGTACCCCTTGTGGGGACAGATTTCTGTGCCCAAGGATGATGCTGCACACAGGGCAGTGAGTGTGGCAGCAGAGGCCGGAAAAGGCCTTGGGAAAAGGATGTGGCAAACACAGCCTAGGTGGAGCTGCTCTTACATGACGTCTGTAACACTAATGGCATACTGAGTCAGACCTTGGAGACTTCTCTTCCTCCTTTTACCTGTTTCCTGTGGCATGTGTGGCATTCCCAAGGCCCTTCCATCAGCCAGAGGGATTCACTGGGTGCTCTGCTTGGAAGAGAGACCCTTTGATACCCAGCTTGAAGGCATTTTTTTTGGTGTTAACACACCAGTAAGGGAATGCCCTGCCCCCAGGCACATTTGAGCTGGAGCTCCAGCTCTGCAAGAGCCCAGCAGGCTCCTTTGAGCACCCAGCTGGGCTGGCCTGCACACCAACCACAGAAGGTATAAACCAACCCACAGAACAGAGAGAGGAGTAAGCAGGCAGAACATGAAGGGCTGGGAATGTACAGGCTGGGACCGGAGCAGATCCACCGGCTGTGCGTGGTTTGGCTTTGCTGTGCCAGTAAGAGGGAGCACAGGTTCAGTTCTGCTGAAGGGAGAGAGTGAGGGAGAAGCCTCAGATTCCATCCCTCTGGAACGAGTAGAGTGTGGGTACCATAAGCCAGACCCAGGGTGACATGTCACTCAAGGCCAAACACTCCATCCATCTCGCTGTGCTAGTCACTGCTGGCAAATCTTCTCGCTGTGAATATTCCGCTCGGCTCCCTCAACTCACCCGGATAATGGCATTTCTCTTCCAGTTGTTTAAACTAACAGCAGCACAATTCGCAGCCAGCGGCTTCAGCGCTTTGTGTTCATTTGCTCAATCAACATTCGCCCCCTGGTAAGTGACTTTCAGAGAAAAGTGTCACCGGCAGACAATGGGCTGGCAGTTAACAGCAGCAGCTCTGTGTCTAAATGTTTGCAGACGCTTGGGTAAAATGTCTCAACCCAAATTTATAAGGACAGTCACCTCCCCGCGGAGCGTGGAGGGGGAGAGGCAGCGGAGACACGAGAGCAGCTTTCCTCCATCCCTGCCTCTGCGTGGGAAGGCCGGGGGAAGGCGTCTCCAGGCGGTGAAGCTCGGCGCTCCTGCTGCTGATGCTCGGCCTCCCACCTTCCCCGCGACCTGCACCGACAGGGAGATCCTTCTACGAAGGATATGACTCTGCTCTGCAATACTGCTGTAAATAACCGCACTGCCTGGGCTTGGCAGCCCTCTGCCACTAGCAGCTCCCTGGCATCGCCCCCAAAGCCCAGAACTTCGTGAGAGTAAATTTGCCTCCCTTTCTGCAGCTCAAGTAAAGCATTTATTTTGGCAATGCAAGCGATTATTAATTCCACCTATTGATTTATTTTTCCCAAGAGCCCATTGTTATCCCCTAAACGTGCATGACAACTTGCCATTTGAGATACCAGCAAATGGTTTATAGACTTATCTACCAGGAAAAACCATGCCAGTTTATAAACAGGCTGGTTAAGTGGCACCCTTGTAGCAGTGTCCTTATTTTGCTTTGACAGTAAAGCTTGATACGGTTTGGACTGTAGACAAACCATTACTTATGTAAATTTATGTGATTTTCTTGTGCAGCTGAGACTTCTCCTGGTTTTGATAGTGCCATAGAAGTCCTATGTACCAGCAGGTCATCTAGAACCTACTGTTAGATGACAGGCTCCTTCTCATCCTTCTGACAAGAACAAGGTCCTGAATTGTGACCTTCCCTGAAACTTTTATCCAAGTCTTTTAAACAAATATCTCTATTTTCTTGCCTTAGGGAAAAAAAAAAATTCTAGCGCTCCTGGCTGCTCAGCAAACCTTGACAGGCAGTTCTTCCAAAGATTCAAAAGCCAAAAAGAGAAAAATGAAGTGTGTCTTGGGCTTTTCTTGGTTTCTTCATGCTTACAAGAGTCTCCAGCTCCTTAAGCCAGACCTGATTGCTGCATGTGTGAGTCTCTGGCAGTGCAATCTGCCGGCCTGTGTGGTGATGAAGATCTGGGTTTTACATAGCTTGAGAAAAGAGTGCCTGTTTTTTACCACCAGCGTTTCCCACATAGCCTATATTAAAATGGAAGCCAAGAGGTTATGCTGGCATAAATCACTCTATGCACCTTCTGCCTGCTCATATGGACTCTGCCTACCCCCAAACCCTGTGGCCCTCCAGAGGCCTCTCTCCAGTCACACCACCGAGCCCCCTGCTCATCCCAGGGATGTCCCCTCCCGGGTCTGACTGGCAGATTGATCCCAGCTCCGTGGCCGGAGCGGCGAGCCCTCCAGCGCACCGTGCATTTTGGGAAGGTAAATACACAACCAAAACATCCAAGCCGCAGGGCGGCGTGACCTTCGGGCGACCCTTAGCCTGACCTAACGCTGGTCACTCTCACCAGAAGATTTGTTTATCTTGGGACCTCGAACCTCCCAACCTGAAAGCACCGGGTTGACTCCCAGCTCCAAGGCCTGCCAGTGCTGGCTGCCAGCCCCCATTAGGATCACCCAGTGAGAAGCAGATTTTATTTTTAGTCCCATCCCTGCAACCTCACACCAGGCAAGTGGCCGCAATCATGCTAGAAAAGCCCTGGCAAATTAAATTGGAGTGTGAGCCCCTTCCCCAGGCTGTGGAGCAGCTGTGTGCATTCACTCAGGAAAAAGCTCCAAGAGGGGCTTTTCCTTTCGTCAAAATTTGGAGGAAATTTTGGCCAAGGGTTTCCTCTCTTTTGGCTGGAGATCCGCAGTGTGGAACGGGAAGCAGTTAGGGCAGCAGATGCAAAAGCAGGGGAAGATTTTCTCTTACCATAAGCTAGCAGAATGCAGGGGGCAGGGGCGGCAGCAGCACGCATCATTTCGGGAATGTCTGCTATCCCAGAACTGAGTGGAAACAACCCATCTGAAATATGCAGAGCCATTATCAGGCCAGGGCTTAAATAAACTTTACTGTCCATTCAGTGATCAACCTCCCTGGGAGCCACCGGCTCCATTCATCACTGTCACCTTTTCAAAGTGACTGTGATGACAGTTCATGATCATTAACTAGTAATGGTGTGCTTTGCATTAACAGGAGTGCACATCAAACGGGCAGGCTCGCAGCTCGAAAGTTAACTAAATTATATAATAAACATTCTCCAGTTAACCATGTACAGATGGTGACAAAAGGTGGGACAAAGTGGCAGGCAGGAGTAAGAGGGGAGTGGGGGATGCGTTGGGAGATGAAGCACTTTGGTACCTATTGGGTGACTCGTCCCTCTACTTGCTATTAATTAGAAATAGCACAACACGGCTCTCCAGCCAGAGGGACCAGAGCTGCTTGCTGAAGCTGCAGAAGTTTTGCTGCCAGAAAACTTGCCTTAAGATTTCACAGATCTGCCATGGGATTTTTTTCTGCATTTTGTCTTTTTTTTTCTCAAGTGGTATTAATTGCGGGCAAAGCTGAGGCACTCCAGGCACAGTTTGGATGGGAAACGTTGAAAACTGAAAAGAAGAGGATGTGAGGAGGGAGATTTAAAACTTGCCCTTCATCTCAGAGGGCTGGGGTGGTTCGTTACCACTTCCTACTGGCACAGAGCACCAGGCTCCTGTGCAGCCCTGATGCGTGCTCAGAGCCAGAAGTGTCCATGTTTGAGTGGGCCCACCAGCTCAGCCTGTTGAGGCAAAACAGCCTTGTTCAAAGAACAGTTTGGGAGGCAAGAGCTCCTAGCACAATTCCCAGTACAATCCCTACTGACTGAGAAGCATAAAAAAAAAATCTGATTTTTTCCATCTATTCACTAGCAAAAAAGGAAAAAAAGCCGTAAATCTATTTTATTACAATTTATTATATTATACTTGTAACCAGATCATTCACACAGAGAAAAATGGTGCCTAGAGTCGGGTTTTTGAGTCCATAATTCAGCACTTTAAGGAAATGGAAATATATTTTAAGTGGGACTTCATCAGTAGCTGCCGGATGCTCAAAGCTTTTGCAAAAGTCCAGCAAAATTCCACTAAATGCACTGCAGCAAAGGGGTCCTCTGCCACAGAGTCCAGAAGCCTCTCTACTTAAATGCTTAACTATGGATTTGAAGAGGCTTTGTTTTAGGTACCAATTTTTTAACCATTCATCTTTAATGTTTTAAATTAGTGCAGTCACAATCAGGAAAACCTTTGTGTTTCCCATGACTTAGAAATTACAAAAAGTTCATCAGTCAGTGTCTTCCTTCATGTTCCCACACCTCAGCCCCTTCAGCAATCTCTGAGATTATGTACTTTTCCATTATTTACCCCTCTCTCATATCTATGTCTTCACAGAAAAATGTCCCAGAAAAGGTGATCTGGACTCAGCTTTTATCCTAACCTAAATAGATGCTGGAGGGGAGGACAGGGAAAGAAGATGGCCTGATTTTTGTAGTTCCTCTCCCAACAGTTCTTCAGTCTGTACTTGAAGAGCTGACACTCCTGCACGAAACATTTTTTGACACATATTTTTGAAAACAGTAGATTTTTCAATGCTTATATTATTGTGGATTGAAGGGATTGACTTTTCCTCTGCTCATGCAACCACCTGTTTTCAGGCTCCACTGAGCAGGGTGACTTTCCCACTGGTTCACTCTAACTGTGGGGAGTGTTGTTAGAATTGAGATTTTCAAAAGAGGCTTTTAAATCTGGGTTATTCGACATTTGAATATATATATATATATAGCATAATTATATATATATACAAATATCTTAATTTGAATATATTATATAGCATAATTTTGAGAGCATGTAGCTTGGCTGTCTGAGCTGCCCAGAGCTCCCACTTGCGTCAGGTCTGTGGGAATTCCATGGGCATTAGGTCACTAGTGCTCCCAAGGGATCCAAGAGATCTGCAGACAGAAAGTCCTGTCCAAGTATTTGAGCAGATAAATTGCATTTCAGAGCACAATCAGGTGGACAGGTTGCTGCCACCTCCCCTGTCCCAGAGGCTGCTGGGTTCTTGCAGCAGGACAGCAGCAGCAGGACATGAGCTCTCCCAACTGAGAACATGCCCGTTGGCTCCAGCTGCTGACAGAAGGAGGCTGCTCTGATACAACAAGCTTTGATGTTGTGAAAAGTGAACTGCTTTGACTGAGATACAGCCCTGTTTCTGTCCCTGCATGAGAAAAGTGGAGCAGCCACCACTGACTGTCATCTGTGTTGCCTGCCAACAATTTAAACAGGGAGGCACAGTCCTGGCAACACATCCCTTCAAGGCTAAGGATATGAGAGAGAACCTTAAATTCTCCTACAGCTGCTCTTTTCTCTTTTAAGCTGCAGAAAAGAAGTGACAGTGTCCAAACACTAGAAAGCCAGCTAGGACACCCACTGTCTTTCACCCCCCCTCTCATGCTCTGCCAGGATCCCAGCTGGGCTCCACCGCCTGCCCAGCACAGTATTTCTCCTCGGGAATATGTTGGGACACCAAGCATATACTGTCCTACAAGGGAAGAAAGCCTTTCAGAAATCAGATAGAACGAAGAAGCTGCATTATTTTCTCGGGAGATTTATATTTCTTGTGGGATGTTGCTTAACAAATCTTTCTGTCTCTCTTCCTTGGTCCTAAAACAATGTTTCTGACAGAAAAGAAAAGCAGAAAACTGCAATTGGTTTATGATTTGTTCTTTTATGCATGCAGATGTTTCACAAACATCTGTAAAATAACAATCCACCCTGGGACAAAGTGGGTGAGAGAGGCAATACAGCTGAGGACTTCTGGGTCCTGTTCCTGGTCTCATCTGTTGTCAGCTGTGTCATGTCACTTGAGTCACCTCAGGATTACTTTGTGCCTCTCTATGACTGTCTTGCAAAAAAGACGCTTTGTATTTTAGCATTGACACAGTCTTTCAAGCAGCCCTAGAGGTGATATTGAATGGGAGCTGATGGAGTCAGACGTACTCAAAGCAAAAACAAACAAACAAGAGCTAAGCCATTCTCTAATAACTATATGCCCCATACAGGAATGACAGATGTGTTGTACTTACTCCTGAAGGTCTGTGCTGGGCTAAACAATATTCCATAGCAATGCTCTGCAAACACCAATGAGTGGCCATCAAAGCTGAAAATTTGAAGTTACTATACAGTCAGCGGTGGTTAATTGCAGCTTCTACAACCTGCTTGCTAGGCATACAGAGCATTCAAATGCTGTACCAGGGATGTTAGCTTTTCTTCTCACTCATTACTGACTAATTTACTACATATCATTCAAAAGAAAATGCAAATAAAAATGGTTTTCAAACAGAACACAATTTCTTCTCCAGAGTGGCCTCTACAAACCCTTATGGGTTCTACAGTGACTGATCAGGAAGGGAAGATCAAGAGCCATAGCCAAGCAGCTTAGGATGGAAAGGGAATGGAGTTCCAAGCAGGAAAATACAACATTGATTGCCAATAACTATTTTTATGCTATGCTGTAAGGTCTCCACCTATTTTGCAAGTGGTTAACTCCTTTCACACATCTCATGCCTCAAGCCACTTCTCTCAGCCTCTGATGTGGGCAAGGGCATGTGATTAGGATAAAAGGACATTTTATCCTAAATAAAGAGCAAGAATACAGATGGACATCAAGGAACACAGATCCACGGGGGCTACATTTACAGTGACAAATGATAACTGCCACTCTTCAAGGACTGTGAAATCAAGGACTGGCAAAGTGGGGCAGGCAAGCACATCAGAAGCATGAATGAGATTGGGATTATAGCATCATACTGTGGAATCCAGCTATGATCAATGGAAAGAAAATAGCTGTATTGGTCAGCCAATACCACCTGAATGGAGCTGTGTTCAAACTGAATGATGGGTGACGAGCATCCATCTCACAGGCATGGCTCAATCTGCAGAGAAAAATGTTCCTCTGCAGGAATGTGTCTCCTCATACACAGAAACCAGATGAAAGAACATGCTGAGATGAGGAATGACAAGCTAAGACACAATAAGAAAGTATCCCTGAAGCACATATGGGTCTTCTTCTGTCACTGCAAGATGCAAACTCACAAACAAAAATTATAGAATATATGTAGGTGCAAAAAGCATCAGAAAGCAGTCTGAGATGGAGGTGAAGGCAGAGTGGGATTTAGGACTTCTAACATTGTAATTCAGCCATTTTCCTACAGTCTGCATGCAAAAGCAGGTGGCGATTCAGGTTCTTAAGTTTCACCAGAGCCCATAGAAACACCTCTGCCCTCACCATGTATGCAGCTGAATAATCTGATGCAAAATGCCTGCCCTGGTCTCTTACTAAAGAGCTACTCCAATCCACTGGCTTCATTGGAATCATCTGCCCATACATAATTGATTCCTTCTTTGAACAAAACAAAATCCTGAAAAGCCAAGAAAACTAAAAGTGACAAAGCCATTTTCACCAGATAGAAGATATGAGTGACATCACTAGTACAGTGACTTGAGCATGAAAGCCTGTCAAAATAAATTTTATTAATCCAGACAGACTGGAAAAGACAGGGTGCAGGATTCTGATGCTAAGCTTTGTCCTAAAGGTATGACAAGCATAGGCAGCACATGAGCAAAGGGGAAAACAGAGCAAACCTTATATATAGAAGAGCGGAAGAAAAGTGTTTCCTGGCTTGCTCCACTGCAAATTAGACCCCTGCAGATGGATTCCTACTTCCCACTTTCAGGAAAAGTGCTCCAAACACAGAAAACGGCAAGCTCAGCTCAGACTAGGAAGTAGGTCTGGTTAACATTATGAAAGGAACTAAGTTTCCCTTCCCCCAGCCTCTTCAAGGACCAGAGATTTGTGTGAAAAATAACTTGAGTTTTTCCCCATGGTCAAAGACTAGTGTTTTATTTATTTGCGGTCAGTAATGCTGGACTTCTGTCATATTTTGCTGTGGTACTCCATTATTTAATAAAGTCCCAAGGAAACTGGCCAATGCCTTTGCTTGACAGGGACTACTTTCTGACATTGCACCTGGCCAACAAGATCACTTTTTACTGAGAAGAGTGGAATTAAAAGTACAACAAGAAATTGGTTTATAGCTTGAAGGAAGTGGAGCTGTCAACCCTGCAGTGCTTTGGTTTTTTTTTTTTAAACACATTAGACCAATACTGCTGCTTATGCCACAGAGCACTCTCATGTATAGATCAACCTGCTTTTAAATCCTCAGCACCACAGGCCTCAGCAATTTCCCCCTGTGACCAAAGCTTTAGCCTGTATAGCCACTGCTTAAGAAAAGCCTTGGATTTTACCTGTTCTGAAAGTCAGGAGTGAGACCCCTACAACAGCTCCTTATTCCCATGTCCCAGGAAAGGCAACCCAGCTCCTGCCATCCCTTGTGCTGACAGCCACTCACTGTAGTCGGATTTCAAAGCCTTTCCTCAAGGCAAGGAACCTTACCACTGCTCACCACAAGCCCAGAGCCTTGGTACTATTCTGCAGATCTGAATCTTGAACATTATTGGGCTTTTAGGATGGAGGCTAAATGCAGCAGCATGGTAACACCAACAACAAGTCCTGCAATTGCAGGGACAAAGTGTGAAAACAGGGACCTCTCTGCCTAGTTAGTGAGAATATTTCAAGACAGCAGCTACTAGGCCTGGGAAAATAAACCAGGGGAACTAGACAAGAGAAAATTATAAACTGTTGAAGTCCTGGAGTACTTCCAGGTATTCAAACAGGTAATAGATTTGTTTAAATAAGTGGAAATAGTTTCAAAACGTCAACTTTGCCACATTGTCTAGCTTCTCCTTTCTGGTTCAGCTCCAGTCTGGGAGGTTTCTTCATGCATGAGCTCAGAGAAAAGCACCTACTGCAGAAATATAGCAAAATCTACAGTGTTTCAGCAAGGGAACTTTCAGCTGGCACGTGTCTAATGCTTTCATGATTTCCTGTTAGACAGATAGCTTTGGGGAAAAAGGTTACATGACCTACTGCCCAAAGAGCATTAAGGAACTATGCACAGAAATAAATAAGCAAGTTTGATGAAAGTGACACTTGCTCCTCTCTTCTCTGCCAGAGTCCTAAAGGCTGTTAGATTCTTGATAATCCAAACACATATTTTGGCCAAAATTTTATAGCTAATTTCAGTTAGGTAGGTGACAGAATAGAGCAGGGCCTAATGACTTCCAAAGCCCATCAGTATACAACCATACATATATATAATATACACATATACATCATATATATACACACACAGTACCAATCAACAGGTTCATTAGAAATAAACAATATTTCATCCAGCATGCAGCACATAAGTCTATTTGCTTCCCATGGGAATGATGGCATTTCAAACCTATGTGGATAGCCCATTAAACTCCACACATGGTTTATTTTAAGACTTTTTACCTTTTCACTATCCGACGTTAATTTGTGGCAAGTACTGCAATCTGCATCTTTCCAAAACAGTTATTTTTCTCTGCAGCCCTGGCTAAGACAATAAGTACAACTTCTGCCTGAAGATATTTTACAATACATCCTGTGGTTTCGGTAGATATCGTCCTTGATTCAGAGGTATGGGAAAACAAGGCAAACATCGATTATTGGATACTCACAGAAACTGTTGCTGGTGAGATGACACAGATGTCCCAATTTTCATCCATGTTCACACACTTCAAGACAATTCCCTTTATTTGTGTAAGTGATAACAAATTAGCTGCAAGATTTAAACCAGTTTGCATTTAGCTCAGCATCCTATAGAACCAAACCAAATTTCACAAACTATACTTCAACAAAGCCTGCAAAAAACAGACAACTGCATAAAAGGGAAGAACAAGTGGGAGGGAAGGGGAGAGAGAGCAAGACCCAGAGAAAGCAGCATGGTTCACCCATGGAACAGCTGGAGCTCAGAGAATCTGCTCCAGTGAAAGCTGATGAAAATCTGATTCAGTTCACTCCCTCACTCAGAGAGTGACTTGTTCCTCCATATGCCCTATAAAAAAAGCACTCCTCATGTCAGTAACATGTGGAGACAGCAAATATTTCTCAATTGCGAATGATTCATTGACTTAATAAGCATCTGGCCTAAACATCTGATATATATTTAAAATTCCATCTATTTCCAAAAAAATAGTCCTTTTTTTTTTTTGAGTGATCAAAACCAAACGATAACAGTAAAAACAAGGCAACAGGATGGTCTTTTTTGATGTCATTTGTGATCGGGGGAAAAGCTGTTTATCATTGGTGTGGACCAGATTGGGAGCAATTCCTTGCTAAAACCCTTCAGCTGCTCTTTTCTGAAGTGGAAGAAACTGAGCATGATGCACCTGAATCTGGGCAGTGAGCAAGCAGTGATGCTACTGGGGTCTGCCTCAGCAAGGGAGGTGATGATGACATTCCTGTGCAGAGAGGGCTATTCCCAAAGGTAATAGTGACTGAGCCTGCCAGGTGCACACCCAGTGCAGGAGGACATGGCTCCTGGTTCCAGCTCCAAGTCACACCCTTCACCACTGGTCCCTATCAGATGACTTTTGCCACGCACAGAAACTGGCATAAGTTACAGATCAATTTATCACTTCGGAGCTGGATCAAGCAGCAGCCCTTCAGGTCACTGTGGCTCCAACCACACATGAATCAACATTTAATATGGCATTAAAATTGTCTTGTGATTGCTTTTAACTTTTGTGCAGTGTGTGCTTAGGACTGCAGAGTAGGGGTTCTCCTGTGCAGCATTTTATAGGTTGGTTTGAGCTGAGTGTCCAGAGTGACATTCCTCCTCTTCTGGATGATTCAGAACACGACACTGTCTCCCTGCACCCATTTCCCCTCTCTCTTCTATCTAGAAACAAAGCAGCCTGGGCAGAGGGATGCACAAAACATCCCTCTGTGGTATGCAGTACACCCAGGATATGAAGGACCATGACAAAAGAGCAACCTGTTATCATTCACTCCTCTAGCATTTTAACTTCTTTATTTTCCTTCCTTCTTTTGCTGGATTAAGATTTTCCAACATAAATGGGCCAACTCTGGGTGTCTGGGCTAGATTTAAAGTTCAGCGAGGTTCTTTATTTTCCAGGAAACATTCTTCCTTCCTCTCCTTCCATGATTGTTCCCACAGGTTTTCATTTCTTGTTGTTGGGATTTTTTTTCTCCCTTTCTGGGTTTGACCTTTGTTCAGTTGCTTTTAAAACAAGAGTCTTGAAGGTCTCACAGCAGGTTTCAACACAGTTGTGCTTCCAGTCTGAAAAGGGACTTGGCTGAGCAGATTGGAAGTTTCAGAGCTGGAAGCTTGGGCTCAAACACTGCTTGGTCACCTTACTCCACACAGAGATTTACACCTCCCAACAGACTGTACAGAGGCTGCCGCTCTCATTAACTCAAAGACCTCATTCCTGCCCCTGTCTACCACAAGCAAGGATGGCTACAAGAAACTTAAGGCAGCATACTGAAGGAGGAATACCTTCCTTTGAAGCTTTTCATGTAAACTACATATATCTCTCTGTGTGTGTGTGTGTGTGTATTATAAAATAATATAGAAAGAAAACCACTGTCTTCCTTCATCACTTCCCACATCCATGAGTCTCTTCACCACCAGGTCAAGCAGTTACCATCCAGCAAAATTTAATACATTTATTCTGAGATGCCTAATACCATTGTATTGGCAAAGAAGACAAGACCTGGGACAGTGTAATTTGATCGAAAGCCTCTGCAACTTTTTTGTCTTTCCAGCAGTTTGTTTGGCTGAGGACTGCCCTTCTTTCCTAAGGATAGCTCAAACTAGGCCAGTATTATACTGAATATTGCCCTCCCTGCTGCTGGCTTGATCATCTGTCTTTGCCAATTAAATAATGCACATACTAAACACACACTCACCAGGTTTTCTAAGCTGCTCATCTTGGAAGGCTCATCCAGAATCTCACAGCTCAAACTATGCAAATCTCCTTTTCAACCTGTAGCCTATATTCTTAAATCTACACTTAATTGTTCTCCCTACTGTTTTATACTCGTGTATACTCCTTGGAGTCACTGTTCTCAGTTCCAGTTCATCTTCTTTGCACCTTTCCCATTCTATGGCTTGTGAGTGAAGTTGGTTTGCCCTCTCACAAGACAGGGTTTCCAGCCTCCTGGTTGTTCACTAGCCTGGTGCCGCACTTGCTTTCAGCATGGTCTGTTTCTTTTTTCCAGCTCTTCCTACAAAGGCAGCTGCCCAGAGCCATATGCAGCATTCCACACGAGGTCCCTCCTCAGCACCTAGCTCAGCAAGCAGTATGGCTACAATGCTCCCTTCTTCTCTGAAGAGGGTTGTACTGACACTGTATCCAACTTGCACTTCCTGAGACTGTAAGCACTCTGGTTTTCACCTTCTCTGAACCCTCCGGCTCTAGCTCATTGCCAAAATGTTTGTTATTTCCCCCTAAATACTATGAGATCTTATCTTCTGCAGCATTACATTTCACACTTCTTCTGCTATGTGATTATTCCGTTCCCCATGTGGAGATCCAAATTCCATACTTAAAGTAAAATGCTCCCCAACTCCAGGTCATCAGCATACTCCTACACTGACACTTGGTGAAAATATTAATGCAACTTAGCTGACAACTTTAATTTAAGGATATCCTGCCAAGAAAATTCCCTCAAATCTATTATTTCCTTTTACCAGGTAAGTCACTTAAATCTGTTGTCTGTTAACCACACATTGAATTCTTAATGTAAATAGTTTAAGACAGAGTTCAAATAAAAATCATGACCAATAATTTAACATGTGGGTTTTTCTTAGCTTTGTGAGACCTAAACGGAGATGAAAAATCTTTTTCCTCTGACTCTTCCACTGGTGTTATATGTGCTAGCTCTACCTTCGTTAAGAGCAAAAGAAGCAGGCATTCTTAATTTGAGCTAGCTGTGGTAAAAGTCCAGGTTAAAAAGAAGAAATGTTTAGGTCTTTATGAGCTAGCAGGTTTTAAATTCTAATAACCCCTTTCCTACAGTCTAATTTAATCTGCTGTAGTATCCCTTACTTGGCTAGACTCCTTGGAGTTGATGCTGCATTAATGCTCCTCTCCTGGCAGTGAGGAGAAGACCTCAGACCAGCAATGCCAAACCAAGATTCTCCAAGTCTTTCAGCCTTTCTGGTTTGGTCCATGACTGCTTCTGCCTCCCTCTCTAAACAATCCTGTAAATACAAGTGACAGGAATTGCTTTGCCAGATGCCTGATATGATTTCTCTTGGAAAAAATGCATGCTGTTAATCTCGTATGGCACTGGAAGATTACAAGTATACTTCCTCTAGGGATAAAAAAATAGAAATCATCCTGATTTTCCTCTGCTATGCTCATATGAAACTGGTTATATGGAAGAGAGAACCCCATAGGTCTCTTGTCTACCAAAATATTTTGTTCAATACTCTTTCTGAATCAAACTGCCCTGAATTTGTGACTGTGACTCTACATCTATGAATTATTCATGTTTCCTTCATTCCCAAACAGGCTCATGGGTTTGTAGACACCTTACTGAACAAACACAGCAAGAAAAACCTCATTTCCATCTCCTTGGATCATATCTTATGTGGAGACAAATACAGAAGGAAAAAAAAAACCAAAACCCAGTGGCAGAGAACAAGAAGCTGTAGCCGAGGACAAAACTCCGAGGCAGTACTTATCTGACATGACCACATGCAATTCTGTTAAACTTATAAAATCTGCATGAATGCCAGGCAAGGCAAAGACACACACATTTCAGTCAACTCATTGGCACCACACCACCTCCCTGGCACCACACTGTCCGTGTTTCAAGCTCCCAGTCCCCTATCACAGCAACGTTGGGGACCGGGGTGCTCAGATACTTCTCCCTTCCAGCTGATTTTCCATGATGGCCTCATCAGCCAGGAGCAGGCCACTGAAGATGGGCACACGCACTCCCTGCTGCCAACATCCATTAACAAGGACTCAACATGCTTGCAAAGTGAGGAAAACTGGGATCACTGAACGCCAGTGAGCTCAGCATCCTTTCTTGGGGGTGCCCAGTGCCTTTGAAGATCAGGCCCTCGGGTACTTGCTACGTGAAGACATGAATAGACCTTTCTCTCTGCCCTCACTGGAGACACTGGCAGCATTGTTAGAGCACAAGCATAACCAAGTCTAAACTGGCTGAAAGTTTGGCTGGCCTTTTTGCTTCAGCGTGATCAAATGGCAGCATTGCTCACCGAGTGTGAAGGGCATGAAAGGATTAGCCGCCCTCCCCCAGCAAGCAGGTGAGCTGAAACCCTTTCCAATTCACTATATGTCAGTTTACAAGTAAAACATAAGGTATAAATGCAGCTATTGTTAAGGTGAAGCAGCCATCCTGGCTGGGGAGTTAGATTAGAAATTTACCTTTTGTAAAAGGATTAGCACAGCCTTATTGTTTCAGTGTTTATTTATCAATTTGCATTTTTAAAAGGGGGCATACATCTGACAAGGGCCCACGTTCTCCATGTACCCTGGGCCACACCATTTCCTTCCAACTCCCAACTGACAGAACTTACCAGAGCATTTTAGAGACCAGAAATCGAGGAGAACCCAAATCTTTGGCACTGCTGCTGCTCACACAGCATTTTGTTGGGCCAGCAGGCATTCCTCCATCTTTCAGCTGAGAGCAACTGCTGGGTGCTGCCAGCCACGCAGATCAAACACCAGAACTGGCTTCCCACTTTTCCTCAGAGACCTGAGCTGAATGCAAAGATATTTACAGCCCATTCACCACAGTTTCTAAGGACATGGAAACCTGTGCCAGGTTCTTCCCTCACATGGATTACAGGCACCAAAGCAATGAAGCACCTCTGCAATTTGCAGATTCCACACTTTCGGTCTTCAAAGCTCCTCAAATAATCCCTATAGCTTCCACTGCACTGATAAAAGTCTGTTTTTTTCACTGACAAGGCTAGTGAAGAAATTACTTGGTCCATTAAGCACAGAGGTTAGCATTCAACATAATTTCTTGGCATCCCAACATCTCCAGCGGGTCCTCAGCTTCAGTTGTGCTGGGCGCTTACAGAGCCTTTGGGAGCCTTGTAAACGAGCCTTTACTGCTGCAAGGACTGCTCCAGTCTCCACGAGCCGCAGGGACTCCTCACTGGAGTTCAAGTTGAGGGAAGAGGTTTCACACAGAGCCGTTCGCAGCACGGGAGAGGGGGAATGCCGCTCACCCAGCCAGCTCCGCCAGGAGCACAGACTGGCCATTTGGCAGACAACAGCTGCTCACTCGGATTAGGTAAAAATTCCTTCGTCAGAGGGAACAGGGGTGTTTTGGAAGGTAAGTGAGAGAGCAGATTTTTTAATTAAAGTGACGCCAGTGCATTAGCACTGTGCTGCAGCCCCACACCCGCTTTTCCATAAGACAGCGATTTAGGAAGCTATTCTTTTAGACCATAAAACCAGTTTGGAAGACAAACAAGCATCCAGCTGTGCTAAATTATTTTCCTGCTCCCTCAGGACCCAGCAGCAAACTACAGCATGTATTTTACAGGCGTATGATTTATTTATATGGACTAACATACAGGTATTTATTTTGACCCATAAACCCCCTCTGTGGCTGGGGGCCTACACATCCCAAAGCCTTCTCCCAGCTTGGGCTCCACCACCACAGCTGTTCAGGAGCAGGATCCCGACTTGTAAGAGAGGGAGAAGAAATCGCAGGGTGTTCTCTGGCTTTTTGTAACTCCTTCCTCACATCCTTCTCTTTTTCTTTTCCCAAACAATTCTAGTTTGTTGATCAAGCACCTCACACAGGCAATCCATTTCTCCTGGCCATGGGGGAAATGAGGAGGCTTCAGTGGGAGCTGTTAAGATCTTAAAATACGCTCTGTGCTTCTGGCTTATTCCAGATACTCTGATTCATGGTCGAAAAGAGAGGCCATGAGTGGACTCGATTAAAGACATGAATTTAGCAATCATCGAGGAGCACATAAGGCAAGCAACAGCTACTCTGCCCTGTGGATCATGTGCAAATGTAAAATAAAATGAAATGAAATGAAGTACACGCAAAAGGAAGGGAGAGAATGTAAGGGACCAACCCTGTACCACAGGGCTTACAACCTACATTTAAATTAGCACAAGTAACATTGCAGGGAAGGTGCATGAATGTTACAACAACAAAACTTTGTGGCTGGCCTGCATTGTAATTTCACTAATTAGAAAAAATGAAGTTTCTAGTTAATAAATCAGTGCTATCGACATTTCCATGAATTTGAGGGAGGTACACAAATACCTGTGGGATAAACTCTTTGATTGAATTTAGCCATTCTACTCCTTAGAGTAATGGTTTTAAATCATTTGCCTTTGAAGTCTGCTTTGAAGATAAATGAAACGTACCTCCAGAAAAAACAAGCCTATTTCCTAAACATACATTCACTGTATGTCCCTGAGTAATGCCGGTGGGCACAACAGAATAAATCACGTGATATTGTAAGCAATTGCTCCACAATGACACGTGGAGAGGACTTCTTGCTCTTTTTACTCAACTGAGAAAATCAATTACCACATCCTCATGGACAGGGGCTGGCAATCTGTCAGTGCGTGGAGCTATTGACCTCTCCACAGGAGCTGGATTAACCAGGCTGACTGCTGGTGAGCACTCAGGGGTCTGTGAACATTGACTTACATAGAGATGCCTCAACTTGAGAGCAAGGCTTCTCAGCAGATCTGCAGAGGCCTCAGTCATCTTTTAGACTGGACTAGGGTGGCTGTTAGCAATAAATATCTAATCATACTTCAGCACAGCACCAGCCCACAGACATTCATCAATCACCAGATGCCATGGCTACGGCACAACACACCGCAGCAAAGCCATGGCACCACTGGCACCATTGCCATCCTTTATCGGCACTGCACACATCTCCTCCCCTTCACGTGGCAGCAGTGTGCTCTGGGAAAGCAGTGGCACTGGCAAACAGGATTATTCATGGCTCTTCTCAAAACAGGGCCCTCCCCCGCTCCTGATTTACCAAGATTCCCCTCTCAGTACAGAAGTGGAGAAGTGACTATGATTCTGATACTTCTTGATACTCCTCCAAAGGCTGGTGATACCAGCCTAAGATCTGTGAAGACAACTGCTGATGCCAAGAACTGTACTGAAGTGTAGTTTGTTCAGTTCAGTGTTTAAGACTGGATAATGCAGGTGAACTACCATGAGGCATGGCTGAAACA
The DNA here is from genome assembly GCA_013399455.1 of Anthoscopus minutus. Lineage (NCBI taxonomy): Eukaryota > Metazoa > Chordata > Aves > Passeriformes > Paridae > Anthoscopus > Anthoscopus minutus. The sequence continues at coordinate 40,231 of VWYI01020829.1, read as the reverse complement.
AGCACTGTGTGGATAAAACTGAATATATTGCCTTATCCAAAAAGAACAGAAGGGAAAAGCCAATTACTCTGCACTGAGAACACTTTCCCATTCAGCTGAAAAACACCAGAAATCTCTTGGTATTGTTAATATTTGAGCCACTTTATTCTTCTACACCAAATTACCCCAGATTTTCAGCATAATATTCTGTTGTCATAAGCTTGCTGGATTTAAATAAGGAAAAAGAAATCAATATACATTTGAAGCCAGACAAGCTTTTGGATGGCAACCATGTTCTGGCAATTTAGCATGTTAGCACATGTGTCTGGGGTGAGACTACAGCTTCCAAAGGTACCTTTCATTGCCACGCTTCAGATTCCCCTTCCTCACCCTGCCAAAAATACTCACTTGAGTGAAGGTGGTTTCCTGAACTCAGCGACTGGCTGCAATCACACTTTGTATCTTAGCTTCAGAAATATAAAAAGGCAAATAAGTAACTATTTTACAGTGTTCACAGTTAACTTTTTAAAGTCAAATAAAGGTTTAACAACACATTCTAATTTTAAAGCAAGATTCAAAAAATACTGTACTATTGGATGACCACAGAGTATTCCATGGTCAAGGCTAAATGGACATCACTGTACCAGGCAAGTATTCCAGAGAGTACCATGAGTACTGTTTAAAGCAAAACAGATAGTGAACTGCCAAGGCAGAGGTCAACAAGTGGTTCTGACACAAAACATTTTAAAAAAAAGCAGACCCAGACCATGGTACAGTAACTTTTATTGCAGAGATCAGTAGGCCAGCACAGCTATTCATAAGTACTCTATATACACGAGTGCCTCATGCTTATGCCAGCCTGCACAGGGCTAAAATGGAAGCATAGAACCAATTAGTGTTAATAGGCAAACAATCATTAGAAGTGTTAACAAGTGATGGTGGAGAGGCTCTGTGTTTTATTTTATTACTGATCTCTAGTAAGTGTTATTATCCTCAAAGAATAACATTCTATTATGAAATGCACATGCACAGCATTAAAGCCTTTGATAGTCCAATGCTTGCCAGCAACAGCAAAACTGTAAACAAAGTGAAAGAATCATTTCTGAAATGCCAACAGCCAGTAGTATTCACAAAGTTTAGAGGCTGCAGAGAGCCAATATGCTGAATTGTAAATAACAGGAATTTACTATGACCTGGGGATCTACAGAATCGATTGAATATTCTGTTTCTTCCCATTTTTTAAAAAAGCCTAAACACACATGCTTAATCTCAATTGATTTGTGCCTGAACTAGGGTCTTGAGTCGGTTACATATTTTCAAATCTTTTTGGCCAATAGAGTCCCCTAACATTTTTCTCTTTTATAACACAGCAAGCAGCTGCAACTAATCATATTTCAGTATGGTTTTGTATATGTTTTGTTTTAAAACCACTTTTACTTAACCAACAAAAATGCAACTGAGCAACTTCTGTTCACTGTAGAAATATGATTTTTTTAAAGACTGGCAGAATTGGACATGACATAAGATACCACTACGACAATGTATTTATTTTAAATTTTAGCCAGGAGGACATGGATTGAGGAAAAATAAAACACCTTGAAATGAAGAACTTTACAGGACAAGACAGACTTAATCTTTGCTTACTTTCTATTAATGTTCACAGACAGATGACCTGAAAATTATGGATGCATTTCATATGACTACGTATTTATTGCAACCATTTATTCAGCTTTGACATACAACCAGAACAGTAAGTGAACAAGGCTTACATTTCTGTGTTGGAAATAAGCAGTCTCCATCCATCAGGAAAAGTCTCAATGGGAACTCAACCTACAACATCCTCTATCATAACTGAGTAATAGCAAGCCCTTCCCAGGCCACCTTCAGCACCCACACATTGGAGCAGGGAAGTGCACACAAGTCAATTTACTGCCCTGCATAGGCTACATTTAGTAAACTCTACCGAACTGTTAAATAAGCAATTATGATGATATAAGATATTAAGTAGTTGTGTCAACCAAGCTACTAAATTTGAGCTTTGGGCATTTAAAATTCTTCCCTGCAGAAATACCAGGGGTATTCAAGTAAGCATTACACCTTTCCTTCCCCCACACACCTCTTTCTTCAGAAGATACCGAAAATTCAGCAAAGAAAGAAAAAAAAGAAAAACCTAACACAGCAAAGTCCTACTGGGGAATAGGGTTTTAATGAACACACAAAGCAACTAGGTGACATCTTTATCAGCCCTCATAAACCCTGATTGAATACACAGTGATAAGGCCTGTTTAAACTGTCATCCTCACGATAACACAGGCAGAGACAACGCGGACCTTAGCAACGACCTGTGTGAGGGAGGCCCTTCCCAAGAGCCCACCCTTCCACTGCTGGGCAATGTCTGTGCTGAGAACAGTGCACAGCCTGCACAGCTGCCTGGCTTGTGCCATGCTGGGAGCCAGAGGGCTGGGGGCTGCCTGTGACGGTACAACCACATCTTCTTCCAGCACTGGCTTGGAAAAGCAGCTGCATCAGGGCTCCTCTGGCTTTGGGGATGGCCAGTTCTCAGGGAAAGATGGGTGCTTTGAGTCACAGTGACCTTTAGCACTCAGATCTCCAAACACCAAGAATTCCGTATAAGTGGTATTACAGAATTCAAGGAAAGGCTTTTTGAGGTTCTTTGGTGTTCATTTTTGGTTGTTTTGTTGTTGGGAGTTTTTTTAAGCCACCATAATCTGTGAGGTGCATAACATTCAGCACTAGGAAGCAAGTCAGCATTTGGGGCCAGCATGGCTATGGAAGTTGCCAGTGACGTGATTTCTATCAGAAGACTGGCCTTGCCCATTTAGGATACTTAATTTTTTTTTTCAATAAGTATTTCAAACCTTTAAGTATCTCCAAGAAACATCTATGCAAATTGCCAAGCTAGTAAGTCAGGATTTAATTGTTCCTCTGCAATTATTTCTAACTTAAAGAAAATACAACATAGACTTGAACTTTTATTCCTTCTCCCCAAAATCTGCACTGCAATGCTTGCAGTGACACCCACTGGATATGGGAGATGGAGCTCCATGGAGCACTTTTAAAATTGCTTCAGTGCATTGGCAAGATCACAGAGACAGAACCTCAAAAAATGTTGTCATCCAAAAGCAGGCATTTTGTCAGTTCACCTTAAGTCTTAACTCAGTACCCTGTACTGAATACAGCTCTTTCTCATTAACAGCTTTAATAAGGAAATAATGATCAAAAGTTACTTGTTAAGTATAATAAAATACATATTTGTATGCAATTACTAGTTAATTAGTAACTCCCACTGCTTGGGTGGTGGAAAAGTATTAGTTCATTTTGTGCCTATTTGCTCTGTGGCAAGATTGAAGTAGCACTAGTACCTGGTTTCAGTTTTTCATCAGGAAAACTCTGAACTGAGCTTGTACACCTCTGAGTGACTGGCTGGCAGGGGAGGCATCTTACCTACTGAGGAACTCATTAGGGCTGTTGTAGGATTCCCTGCATACACCAGCAGATTTCTTTTCATACCCACAAGCAGTAATTTCTCATTTCACACTTAAGAAAGAGAGGAAACACAAAAATAAGTGACTTGTGTAAAGACTCACAGGAAAACCACAGAAACCAAATCTAACAAATCATAATCCAATGGCCTCAGCTAAGAGAATAACTTGTTTCTTCAACTGTATTAGAGAAACTTCTCTATAATGCATACACGTAAGTTCTTAATGTTTAAACAAAATTATCCAAGTTGAAGCTGAAACACAAACAAATCACTCCTGTAACACATGGTATTTACCAGAAGAAAAGGCTGAGTTTTAATTTAACTACAAGGTGATGGCTTGGAGCAGATCAAGGGAAATTTCAGAAATACTTAGAATAAAAAATTAGAAAAAAAAGAGACCTACTTTTTGTCTGCTCCATGGCATAAGCCAAGAGCAAATGGCTCCTGGCTGTGAGTACAAAAGGGGTGTTTGCCAACTTACTCAGATTAAAAGTATTTTAGCCACCCTTGTGTTATTTCCCGCATATACGGCACTAATGTTCTCCCCAGAGAGTCAGAAGCAGAGCTATTACATTCATGGAAAACACATTTATACAGGACTTCCCGCAGAGCTGAAAAAAATAAAAAAGTTATCCAATGCCTTCCCAGCCAAACTTCCTCCTGAAGTGAAAAATCCTTCCCTTTGATAAGAAAGCTGTGTCAGACCACATTTCTGTCCCTGACAAAAGAACTGCTCTCCCTTGGCTTGCTCCAGTTTTGGCAGCTGTGCACAGCAGAGCCAGGCTGCTCTTCCCAGCCAGTCACCAAGCTTAGCAGAGACACCACTTTATCCTTCCTGAACAATAAAACATAAATGAGCTATGCACAAGCAAGCAGTAACTGTGGGTAACACTGCCCACAGCTCCAAGGCAGGCAGTTCTCTGGGTTAGAAATACCATCAATAACGTAACACATCATTAAAGACCTCTCTGTCCTCCCCTCCTCCCTTTTTTTTTTTGCCTGTCCACATTCAAAGCTATCTAAGGAGATGTTCAACGCTGCATATACACAGTTCTCAGCAAAACAAGCTAGGCTTGTTAGCTTGCTTCGTTCTCTCTGTATCTGGAGGAAGCAAATTAATAAAGCACAGGGAAGGACACTTTTCACGCAAACATGGAAAGCTGGTGCCTTACAGATTCTCTTGTTTCCAATTCCCTGACAGCCAATCCACAGACACACAAACAAACTTGTTCCAGAGTTTTGGGCTAAGAGTATCAAGCAACACCCAATACCCTATGTCCAAGTTCCCTAGGGTACATCTACTGACCTCATCTCAGGCTACCTACCCTTCCAGAAAAGCCAGGTGTACCACCTAATGAAAAATATTGTTATCTTGGATGCAGTGCACTTCTACTCTCACTGCTTGCTCCTATGGACACAGCACTGTGCCATGGAGATGCCTTAATCTATATCTACTCTTCAGACTCTGCAGGTCACATGGCATTTAGCATTCAGCTGTGACAGGGAAGAGCTTAACCTAGGATGTGCTAAGCCCTTCCTTATCTTCCCTAGAAAAATCTGCCAGCTCCAGGCCATCTCTATGAATATTCCTATGAGTAGAGCTGGCTAGCTTAGTGTTCAAATACCTGTACCTCATAAAACAAGCAATCTTAGGCCAACAGGCCTAATTTTGTAGGAAAGGACAGCCCAAATCCAAGAATTCCAGGCAAAGCAATGATGCCCCCATTGATATCCTCTCGAAATTAAATGCCACATGAAGAAAAAGGCATCTCAACATTTGATAGCTGAAGATGGTCAGAAAGAAAAAGATCAGATCAAATCAACATTGAATTAGTTTCTTTATCCTGGAAAGTTACAGAGGGTAACACTAACTTTCCTGTAACTCCACAAGTGTACACTCATACCCTTGGAAGGATGTGCTGGGGAGAGATAGTACGATGGTCAGGAACAGTTGAAACAGAGGTATGGGATATATGCTCAATTTTGGCAAATCCAACTGGCAAGTAACAACTACAGCACCATTTCTGGCTAAATGAAAATTGGCAAGAGAAATTAAAAACCAGGCACAGTTGCCATCCAGTAGAGAGCAAGAACAAAAAAAACCCACAGCAAAGCAAAAGCCAAACAAACAAAAAAAAAGATAACTCTCTTCTAAAACACTCCTCCTAGTTGCTTTTTTCTTTCCTGAGGACTACTTGACTACGTCCTCAAAGTACAGAAACTCCTGCAAAAGCCAATGACTAACCTTTCCTGGAGTGTTCAAGAACAGCTTGCCAAATCTTGGTGTCATCATTTGATTCAGCATACCAGATAAAGCCTAAAATTAAATGTCTGCTATCCCAATCTTGTTAATAAAGATAGGCTTTTCAAATCTATTTAATTTCCATGCCACTTACCAATATAGCAATGTCAGCTCAGGATAAGTAGATGCCCAGAGGGCTTGGCCCACTCAACCCTACTTGGTTGCAACACTTTAAAAGCGTAAGTGGCTCCCAACTTCTGCTTGCTGCAGGGCAAGCACCTCACACAGCTCATTACTGAGAAGTTGATTTGCAACAGCTCCTTTATGCTACTGCCTGGGTGCAGACAGCCACAGTACACAGAAAATCCAAGTCAAGATCACTTACTCCTTTACATCCTCTGTGTGTGTCATGGGAAGAGTGCTGTGTTAAATAGAACAGCAGAACTGCAACTTTTGCACCAGGGACTGGCTTGTAACTCCCACGCCCTCCTTCTCCATGGGTGGAATAGTTTCAGTATAAGACATATTCCTCCAGGGAGATTTGGTGTGGAAGGACCTATCCAAGGACATGAAGGACATGCTAGGGTTACAGCAGGACTCAATGCATCCATGTTACAGGCCTACCAGAGAGGGTATAGAAGAACTTAAAACTCAATTTTAATAGATCACTCTTCTGTAAAATTTGCCATCTGAGTTTGTCACCTCATAAACTCCAGAAGAACTAGGTCTATGACTGTATTTTAGCTTTAGGTTTCCCCATGCCCTTACTCTAACAAACTTTTCTACTTCAACAAAAAAGCGTGGTGCTTCCATCTGGTGCTCTATGTCCTCTACATGAAATGGTGGGAGAATGCAGTTTCAGAGAACAATATGAAGATTTCCTCAGCCTTACACAGAATCAGAATCACCTGACCAGAACACAAGATCAAGATAAATTAGGTGTTTTAAGTGCCATGTGCTATAAATCAGAAAAACAGACAAAAAACTTGAGCATGATGCAGCTGTACCACATACAGCTTAACTAGGGCCTCTGTGTTAGGAAAAGCTGCCTTGTCTGAATTGACCTGAACTAATCTTTATTTTACAGGTCTCATCACAGAAGAAGAGAGGAAGAATAATAGTATTCTACTTCAAAGCAAACAATCTATGACCATTGGGAAATAAATGCTATGTAACTGCTATTTAGTTTATATAGCTTTCATACAGAACATCATGATACCTTACAACTGTACGGTATACATACAGTAGGGGTTATGAAATCTTAGTGGAAAAGTATTGCTTGGAACGTAGTTTCAGGTTACTTTACTCAAAGAGATGGAATTCTTTTCCTAACTCTTTATGGAAGCAGCAAGAAGTCCAAAACCAGACGCCTTCTCTTTACAAGCAATCCTACCGAACTTCCTCCAGGCAACATAGGTGCACAAGACACTCTAGAGGGAAGTTTCTCTTCTTGTCATCTGTTTCTTTGAAAAGAAACCCTTAAGCTGTCACCAAAAACTGAACCCAGGATACAGTAAGAATGAAAATTACAGGTGACCTATAGGACAAAAGGACATCACTAAAGCCAAACAACCTTGAAACATTTACATGTTTCTGAATTTCCTCACATGGTTGACATCAGAAGTGCCCTTATCCTTTCCTTAAGTGGCAGACAAAATCTCTTTCTTAGGCCACCAATGGAAAGAAAGAAGGGACGTCAATAAATAAATGTGAAATTATGCCAAGATCAAATTCAGGAATTTCTCCTGTCAGTACACGAGATTCAGAGTGGAGTTAGGGACACAAGCACAGGGCTTCACTATGCTTATGCCAACCTCAAGTGATAATTAAACAGGAGGACATTTAAAAGGTACATACCAAGAAGGAAGGGACACAGTTCTGCTTTCAAAAATACAAAGAAAGAAAGAATTGAAATGGAGGATTTCAGTAGAGGGGACAGAAACACTGAGGACATGAAATACAAACCCTACAACAGATGTGAGAGAAAACAAGAGTTGCAAACACAAAGGTAAGGAAGGCCCCTTGTTAAATTCAACACGCATAAGAACCTGTGCCTGAATGACACTGACCATCTCAAGATTCCTATTTGTGAAACATGACTTTTCTACAAGGGATGGAAATTTTTGTTGCAGGAATAGCTCTCTGGTCTGTTCAGCCTCTTGGGAGAAAGATATGAGTTACTTCAAACTTCTTGTGTTCAAGTAACTTGCATACTCAGGGAAGCCTTGAGAAGGTGGACATTCCTTCCACTGAGCAGCCTGATAGGCTTCAAAGCATATTTAACTATAAGCTGTGTTACTAAAAAGTGGAAAATATTAATCAGCTCTAGCCATCCAGGGAGACTGTGGTTATCATTAAGAACCTGTGGGACACTCATACAAGAATTCTTTTCCCCTGCCTGCTGGACAAGCTCTTTCATACAGTTATCTGCTCCAACTGCGTGCTTTTGAAAAAAAGCTCGACTAAATGAATACTTTCAACCAGAGCTAAAGGCAAACACTCCACTGGAACTTTGCCCTAATCAATAGTAGCAATGTTCATGTCACATGAGAGTCAGAGGATAGAATATGGTGCTTACTGAAGTCAGCAAATAACCTAATTATACTTAGCCTGCTTGAAGAAGGAGACAAGTAAGGTCTGGTACACCCACATATTAATGCAATCATCATTATCGTGATCCCTTGTTTGCTTTCTGCTTATATTGCAATAAAAACTTGTGTCAAATGGAAGGTGCTACTGACCCCTTGTGGGAGAAATATTCACACATTTTAGGATGCAGATGCATCCGAGGGGAAATAGGCTCAGAATTACATTTGTCTCCTTACCTCCCACAGATTTATTTCTATTGAAAATTCAGTGAAACAGTGTTAGTGTTGCAAGAGGTCACTACAGTCTCAAAAGTGCATTTGCATAACTTTAGGCAATTTTACAGAAATTAAGGTTTATTAGCTTCCCTGGGGCAGCCACATAAATGTCAAAAAATCCTAATTGTAGTAGATACTGCAATGACTTTCCCGTAACTTAAAGTCTTGCATTGTTGAAGACTAAAATTTATACATTGCCAGTTGCCACAGTTCTCAATTTTTAACGTAATTTAAATTATTTTAATCCATCATTGCATCCAAAACTACAAAAAATCCCAACCTGACTATCTCATGGAATGCAAGGACATACTACTCTCCTGAAAAGGGGACAAACTATTTAAAACCCTGAAGTATTTTTCAGCCAAAACTTCCTTGTAAATATCAAGAAAAGTCGGTATGATTCCTTCTTGAAAGCAAAAGTTTTCCAGTGCATGTCACTGTCCTGATCAGGGCTGCACAAAGTACAAGAACTTCAACAATTTTATTTCTGATAACTTATATTTCCTTTCCTTATGATGGAAAACCAAGTGTGAAAAGAAAGGCTAATGCTTTTTATTCCAATACTACTGCTAATCTTTACTTCCTAAATGAAACAGAGTACATCCATGAAGAACCATCCTCTGCATTTGATTCATGTCAAATCCAAAGAAAATCTCCATGCACTTTTACCACTCTCATCAAAAACAGACAACTATATATGGAAGATAGCTGGAATGACTTAGAACAGCAAAGTGCACTATACAGAAATTAATTGCATTACACAGTATTTATATGATAAAATGTTTATAATTATTTATATTGTACAATATGAAAAAGCCTTCCCAAAATCTAAACCGGTCAATACCGAACACTAGCAAAACCTGCAGCTTCCACTGCAATCAACAGCAGGAGCTGAAACCCTTGAGACCACAGAGATGAAGACTTGAACCAATGCCAGCACTGCTCCTGCCACGTTCAATGAACACGTAAGGAGAAATATGTGAAGAGTTTGTAAATCCCAAAGCAAACAGCAAGAGGCTACTTCAAATGTATTTCAACAATTTGCACCAATTATTTTAAAATAAAGTTTTTTCAAAAGTATTTGAAAACACTATGTTTTCATACAGACCGATCATACAAATCAAGGGATAAGAAACTTGAAAAATGAAAAGAAACTGAGAAAGAGAGCAACAAACTTTTTATTCTGTCAGTTCCTTTTTTCACCTGTACACTAGGACAAATAAAAACACTAAGCCATAGAAGTCTGGTTGCTTTTGTTGCCTTTGATTACATACTTTCTTCTTTTTTTAACAAATGCATCCATTAAATTGAATCCTAAAAGTACAAACTATGATGCAGCATCTGTTGTCTCAGAATATGGAAGTTACTGTATCTGGCAGGAGATGTTTAAAGGATCACATTCACGTAGCCAGATTTGTAAAGGCCATTCAATTACAAGTAAACACAGAGTCTAACATACATTTAACAGCAACTCTGGTCAGTAGAACAGTACTATGAACTGCATATTTACAGAAAAATTTGCACATAATCCAGCAATAATTTGAAATCAACCTTTCTGTTGTTACAACATAATCCTTTGAACTTCTACTTTGCTGCCTTAACAATGTTTAAGTACCTTGGAGATTCAAAGGCACATAGCACTTCTGATGCTTCCACAAACTCATTCTTCAGGAACATATTATAAAAGAACCAAGTTTTTTAAGAACTTTGGACTGCAAAATTTCTCAATAAAGTCTGGTGCACTTTTAAAAATTGTATGCCAACAAATAACCAAGTTTGCAAATATTTTTTCAGGTATACAATTTTCTAATTCCACGGTGACATCTAACATCATTACAACTAAGAAGGAGGAAGACATATGAGCCACCACCCTTTTTCCAAAGTTGTGTGCAAAAAATCAGTATTAATTCAGTCCAACTATACTTTTAAATCAAAGCTCTTGAAAAAGTCAGTATACATCTTATATGACAAGTTTTACTAACCATACAGTACATCAGCATTTCCTTTGAAAAGCTTAGACTTTGCTAAGCAGTTTTAAAGTAAGCAATTATATAATGCTATCTGCATACAGAAATACACTACATTCACACAGGCAACCTTAAACTTCTCCAATAAACAGTCATGTCAAAATCTACAGTTTACAGAAAATACAAACTTAGTTTTAACAAAAGCAAAAATGTTCCTTGTGATTCAGTAAAATCTGTTTTCTAACATAAATAGTTTGCATTCATAAAGACTCTAAGGTTGGAACAGATTAAGTATTTCCTAGAAGCTCAAAATTACACAGTTTTCTAACAATGAAATGGCATGCAAACATACTGACTTGTTGTCAGTTATTTCTCTCACTTACAAAAGATTTACTAGATCAGAGTAAATTAGGTACTTTTACATGTTATACAATGACCTCTCCCTCACACTAAAAACGTCACATACAGAAAATTTTCTCAGCTGTCTTTGACACAAAAGCTGCTTCTGTAAATTTGAATATTATGCCCTTCAGATCCTCATGACCAGTGCAACAATTAAAAGCTTTCAGAAAGCTTAACAATATCTAAATTAGCCAATTTTCCTTTACAGAAAATATATACAAGTTTATAAATCCATGGCAAGGGCATTAAAATTATATTAACGCAAACTCATTCACTGAATTGAAAAGATACTTGCATTCTGTGAAGATCCTATGGCTGCTGCCCATTCAATAGTTCTATCAAGGCACTGTACAGTCATTAAATCTCTAGTATTCTCCAAGATGTGCTGAAGAATACTGTGAATGTGTTTAAGTTGTTAAAAAGCCCTGAGTCAGAACTTGCGTATTTACCACAGGCTTAGCTATAAAAATGGCACATGCTAAAGCTTCTGCAAGACAACAGTTTAGTTTTGTCAACACAAACAAGTTATGAAATGCACAAGATGACAACAATATGAATTCTAGCAACTTGTGCACAGCTGTACAATGTACTTTGTGGCAAATCACACACTGCTATTGTACGCAATTTACACAGTAATTTTATAAAGTAAAAAAACCTCCGCAATGTACTCAGACATCAAAACTGATGAAACAAAAGAAAACTGATGCATTCTCTATCCCTTCCCAAAGACAACAAACAACTAGAGAAGAATTCAGCACTTTGACAGAAAGGAGGTAGCACTGCTAAAGGTTAGACTGTAGTGTTGTTGGAGTTTGGTTTTATTAAGTGAAAACTTGACCCATGCAGCACAAAGAACAGGATAGGCTCTTCGGTTCACCAGCTGCTACTGGAAGAGTAAAATTAAATTTCTGACAATTAATTCTGTAAAGGAAGCTCAGAACACTAGCTGAAAGCAGCTTCTTCAAACAATTTAGTGTTTACACTAACTGCAGTTAATACTGCTAAAGATAATTACACATACATAAACCTTCATCTCTAGAAAATATCTACACAATAAGTAATTAATTATTTTCAAAAGACTATTTCACGTCTTTAAAAGAAGCTAAAATACCAATTGTAAGACTATGCTAACAAGGCACAAGTACTTGTGCAAATCTGCTATATTTTCACCCAGTCCAAGTTAAGAACACCATCTTCTAAATCAAACTTTCACATTTACAAAGTAACTTGTTTGCTATCTCATCAGTGTTCTTTTTACTATCCACTTCAGGAAAAAGGGATTTGTCCAAACCCCTACATACAAATATACAGTAATCCAACAAATGTAAAGTAAGTAATAGCAGCCCAGATTTTGAGAAGTGCCATATAAGCCTGGGCCACAAAAAAAGTGATGATATAAATTTTGAAGGGAAAGAAAAGTCAAAGGTAGTTATACAAAAGTTAACAATCTACAACTATTAAGTTTATTCTGTTAACCTCTTAGGTTGTCTTTACACTTTAAATCACGGTGTAGTGATATGACTGTTTATGTCTCTTAATGAATGGAAAAGAAAGTGTTTTACTTAAACATCTGAGCATATCTCACACTCAACAATACACATATTTAGGCGTCTCGCTAGTTGTTTCAAGAAACAAATGGAAATATCTCATTCCATTTTATTTCAAAATTGCTGTTAAATGCTGGGGAATAGACATAACAAACCTTACAACCCTTACATGTTACGATTTTACAATAAATTAGAAATAAGTGCCTCACTGATTTTTCTAGTTTTCACTTTGTTCAGGTGAAATTTAGACTTTAATCTTTTGCTGAAGATAGATGCACAGTGATACTTCCTTAACTCTACTACTTATTATGATCCCCTTCGTCTTTCAAGTGAACTTCTCATCCTTCAAACATGTGCTATCCAATTAAACATTCACACTCTGTGCACATTGCACAGGTAACAACAGAATAAAGTGAATGAGTTTACTGGGTTCCTCAACAACACTAAGTTCACCTTCTACACCTGAATGCAAAGGGAGGGCCTGATTATAAATATTTCTTTCCATAAATGATACCAGATTTGCAAGCAATTTTCCTCATTAAGTTTTTTGAAAGGCAAACTCTATTACCATCTCTAGACAAGTTACGGCTCTTCCTCCTGTCAATTAGAGATCTATATAAATAATTCAAGTATCTTGGTTAGCTTTCCTAGTTCTTCTAATTCAATTCTTTTTCCTGGCACTGAAATAGCACCAAGCTGACATACTTCAGTTTCAACTGGCACACAACACTACTGAATGAGTCCAAACACAAACTCCTATGCAGTCACATACATCTGCTTTGATTGCAGTATAGGACACTGAAGCTGCTCCTACAGCAGTATCTTTTGTCATTGTCTCCACTTCCATAAGACTATGATGGTATTCAAGTACTGAGGGTGTTAAACAGTAACTTATATCTTACATCCAGTTTCCTTCCCAGGAAGCTTCAGATCTGTTCTAACTCAGCTGAATTATTCAACTGGTGCTAAGCTGGAACACTTTTAAGTAATTCTGGCTTGTTCGAGCAAAAAAGAGTTAGGAAATAGCAAACTGCTATATTGAGGATTCTGTTTTGGGTAATTAAGAAGAGATCCAGCCTGCATCCATGCAGAAAGTTTGCAGAGGGCCCCTCGAAGAATTACAAGGACAAAATATGTCTGCCAGAGACAGAGAAAATCAAGGTACAAATCTGATGCATGACAGGCAAAAACTCAGACTGGATCATAAACTAGAGCATCCTATTACAGAAGTATTTCCAGGGGGAGCCTGACAAGAAACTTAGCCTACTATAGAAAGTTCAGCTGTCAAACATGCTACCAAAAAAACCCCAACAACAAAAACAAACCAATCCAAAAACTTTAGTGATGTGCACATTGGCCAAATGAAAATTGCCAGGAACACTCAGATGTAAGCAGAGTTCAAGTGGAGATAACCAAAATGCTGAACTGAAAACAGGCCAATTACCAAATCCTTTCCAAAACTCCTTGAAATTATGGTATTTTAGATTAGGAACCAAGAAGCAAAAAAAACCAGAAGGCTGATTCATTTGGCCAAGGATACAGATGCAGATTATCTGAGAACAGATGACCACTACTATACAAAATAACAGAGACTACTACAGTAACTCCAGATTGTGATTCTGTCCAATGAAAAAACTGAAAATCATGAGGAACATTTGGAATGCTGGATGAGGATTAAAGACAGCTATTGCAAGGCTGTGTATTACATCACTTCATGGTGTTAAAAGCCACACTACACACACTTTTTCCAATAAATCACTGTACTTGTTTCCTGGTAAACTTTATTCAGTTTTTAAATCTTATTGCTTAAAGGTTTGTTTATCTTTACAGTTTATTAGTAACAGTCTTCTGAGATATTTGCCAACATTTGCACATATCTTTCAGGCATATCAACATAAGTTTCAGAAGACAGATTGATTTATCTGAAAAGACCACAATTAAATCTTTATCCTTACTTAGATCTTTCCCTGAACTATCCTTTTGTCCACATTTTAGACGTATGCAATGAGAATTCAATGATTAATTCATCTTAGCTGCAAGTAAGGCACCTAAGTGACTCCAGCATGGATTTCTTTAATGTTCTGCAAGAGCACATCCAAATGAAGTCTGCACAATGGCAAAGGGCTACATGAACTATGCACTCAGAAAACTGTTAAATCACTTGGGAATAAGTACAGATTCCTTTTACTACAAGAGATCCTTAAATCAGCATATTTTCTACCACCAAAAATAATGAAAGGATGCATTTGTCCTCAAAATGTTATCAGTTTGCCATCCTTAAGAGTAGCATTTTGGGGATCAGGAGGAATAGCTCTTTATCACATCAGTGATAACTCCTTCAGCCAAATTAAGCTCGACTAGGCACAGCTCACAAAATTCACTGTTCTACCAGCAATATCTTCATTCGCTGTACTACTCAGTAATGCCCACAGGTAAGTTCTGGTGTTAATACTACACTTAGATGAATAATCAGTATTAAATATTCTCTTTTGCTGTTGACACCGTATGGAGACAATAAAATTCACTTAAAAAGAAAGGAAATTTTGCAAAACTTGTTTTTTCTGAATTCATAGGCCCATGATTTTTAAACGGTTCTGCATGTATGTGTTTCTACCCAACAGATCAAATTCACTCATCTAAAAGGGTAAGTGACCCACTGTTCAAATGTTCTCCTTTCTACTCAAGTAGAAAGAAATTCCAGCAAAGTCAAGTTATTAGCAGAATTATGAAGCTCACTCTTAAGTTACTCGGCTTGAACCTGTTAGACTAAAGTGCAGTTCTGGAAACATGTTTCTAAAACAGATTTTTCTTTCTACTGTTTCCTACACAACTCATCCTCAGGAACAAAGGGCATGATAAAGTCAGAATTACCTTAATATCGTATTCTGAGGTGTGACCTTATGGCCATAGCATATTTATTTCTACTCTGTATATATTCTGTATTGACTTTTCATGACTGTGTATTTCAAGATAGAAATTACTGTAAATCAGAACTGTCACAGAAATGTCAACACTCTCCAGAAAAACATAAAGCAAAAAAAATCGTAAATATTTATGTTTGGTGGTAACTGACAATATAAAAAAAATTCCCTTACATCACTTGACATCTGATACATACATGATACATGTGAACAAAACCAAAATAAGATTGTCCCTTTAAACTTTAAGGGGAAGAAGAAGAAGACAGAAACAAAATGGAAAAAAGACTGCTTTAAATTAGCATTAGGCTTATGTGTTTTTTAAAAGTAAAGCTACAAGCTGACTGTTCAAATACTGCTTTTATTTGGTGTGCTCACAGTCTTGAAACAATTTCTATGTAACGAACCTGTGCTACAGTATTAGAAATGTTTTCATCAGAACCCTTTACTGCCTTCCAAACTTACAGAGGTTTAAACCATCAATATGTCCTTACTCTTTTGCAACCTAGCAAAAGGCACTGGCCCCTGTTTAATACAAAAGGATCCTCCGTTCAATTGCCTTGCGGCATATGGGGCACTCGCTCATTCGGTCTCCACAAAGCTGACATGTTCCATGGCCACACAGAAAGATCATGTTCTTCAGGCGGTCCAAACAGACAGGACACATAGTCTGGAAAAGATTTGGACAGGTTACACAGTCAGTGGTAGTAGTTACACAGTACCGAATATGCAACATATAAATTGCTGAAATTTAATAACAAATTGTCATCCTAAGCACAGCATTGCCATATTCACTAAGCTAAACTGGGCTTTTATAAAATCCCATTTTTATTCCACATTGACTTACAATATATGGGCTTTTCCTACTCCACCATGATGCAAACAACTACATAGATTTTTTTCTAAATATGATTGGTTTAATTAAGGCAATCCAGTAGTAGGCTGACATCACATTTTCAATATTGCACAAGTTTGCAACGTTAAAACATTCTTCATGAACATTCGCCTTTACATCATGTAATCTTCCAGGGAACAAAACATAAACAGCTTGATGTATGCAGTGTTTGGTAATGACTTACAAATTTCTTCTCAGGCTATCTAGCCATTCATATACTTACCTGTAAACACCAAGCACTCAACACTCACAGAAGGAATAAAAATGTTGCATAATCAATATATGTAAAAATTTAGCACTTTATTTCTGATAGTTATCTAGATTTTCAACAAAAAGAGCACAGCAAGTTTCAAATAAAGAACAGTTTAGTAAATCTGTAACCTTCACTCATAACAGCAGCACAGCAAACTTTTAAAATCAGTCTTAATTGCTGAATGTGAAGTGATAGTCAATGCCCAAAGTTGTTCAACAGCAAAATTCATTTTCGTACCAAGCCACTAAGGAACAATGTCCTTGACCTTCTGTCATGTGCAGAAATTGAAGTTTTCATAAGGCATGTTCCTTCACCATAAACATACTGCAGTCATATTAGGATTTCATTTATAACAGTTTATCAAATGTTAGTAAATGAATAGATGTTGCAACAGATGAAAATTGTTAAGACTATTCTATAGATCAGGTCAAATCAAACCTAAGATATCCTCATATCTGAGACATACTACATATATCTAACAATTATAAACGCTGATCTCATACATAACATGAAATACTGACAAGGATCATATTTCAAATACAAATTCATTTTATCACTAACTTGCACCTGTGACTTGCTTTTGTATTCACCATTTGGGCTCTACTTCTATTTGTTCATCGCATGAGAGAGAATTCATACCAAGGTACCCTATACAGAAAAACCCTAAGGCACATTTCCTATGAAATCAATAGGTACTACTTCCTAGGGAGCTTAACTGAAGACCAAAAAACTTCACCGTAATTCTGCTTAAGAGTTTAAATTGGCATGGAATCTGGCCAAATTACTATTTTAATCTCCAGGATACTAGTATAATGGGATAGCAGTAAAATAAAACTTCTAGGTAAAACCTTAAGTCAATATATGTTTTAAAAAAGCCCTAAGGGTGTGTTCCAGCTTTGCCAGAATTTCCACAGTGCTGTAACAAAACATTCTCAAACTAAAAATTTACCAAAGACTGTCTGTCAGTCAGTCCTGCTCATTTTCCATTCATACTAAGTCATCACCTTCACATCCCACACATCAATGGAACCTTTAGATTATTCCTCCTTCAGTAACTCACAGATTTCAGGTATCAGTGAAACAGCTATTTCCAATGCAATGAATACACAGCTGTGTGACAAGTGTCTATATATAACCTGATAGCATTGGCATGAAGACATTTCACAAAAGACTGACAATGAAAATACTCATCTTATCTTTGGGAAAATCCCCAATGTGTAGCCTTTATTTTATGTTTTAGCTAATTACCTGCTTTTGTGTCTAAATATTATGTTGGAATTACTGAAGTTACAAGGGTCTGTTTCTCTCCAAATGCTACACCATCACTTAAAAATGAAAACATCCATTAAGGGACACAGAAATAATAAAAAAATAAAATCTGTTGGAACACCATTACTTTGAACTGTTTCATTCAGTAAAGGACAGAAATACCAACATTTTTAATTTATAGATATGCATTATTAGAAAACTGCCCTATTTCTCCTGCTTAGTACAAAAGCAGAGTATATAAAATACAATAGCAGTTTAATTTCTTAACATGATACTATCTTAACACTTGAGTTACTTCACACAGCAGGAGGACTCAGCTGCCAGAGTTACAAGCTTCCTGTTTGCTACATAATTCTCTTCTTAGGGGCTTTTCTCAATTGTTCAGCAGTTTCCCAGTGGGATACAAGACCAGATAAGTTGAGTTTTATCCAACTCTGAAGGAGAATTCCTTACCTAACCACCATCTTACATGCACTTTTACAGTTAAAGTTCAGTGTAAGCCTTATGCCCCACTTAGGCAGAAGAAAATAAGGAGTATCTGTAACTATTATACTATTTCTAGAACATACTCCGCATGAAATTCTGTTTTTTATCTACCTGAAAGATTTGACTCCCATCTTCTGAAGGAAAACAAGTAGTATAAAAAGGCACTATGCCTGTTCTCTATGAGAATTACTTCTTCAGGTAAGTACTCCAGGAAAGTGCTCATTGCACCTTAAGATTTGCCACTCAAATTTTTTGTCACTAATAATAAACTGCTTGAAGTATCAATTCCTCACTATTAAAAACAGTTTTTAGAACAATACATAGGTGCACAGTGACAAAATAAATTTATTTTTTAAGGAAGAAGAAAGTGATGTAAGTATGGTGAAGGAACATACGTAAGATATTAGATAGATGGATGATGATGATGATTATGTATGAAATGGAGTGAAGGTATTGCAATTACAGTCAAAAGGGTTCACATTCAGGGAATCCCTGAAGAATGGTGTGGTCATCAGATGTGGGAGATTCTGTTGACATCAGCATCACTTCTGCTTGGCACCAGAAATAGTTTTAAAAGCTTGCTGCACTAACATATTAGATTATCATTGAAGGTATGAGTTGAAACAAAGGCTTATACCTGCTGAAAGAGAACAAATTAATTTTAAGTAGAAAAATATCAATTGAACACAAAGACTGAATTGTTACAGCACAAATCAAAAGACTACACAGTTATAGTGGAATGCTGGGCATAACTTTCAGCACAAATTTAAAAGATTAGATGATCAATTTTAATAAAATCCAACTTGCTACTCACAGGTATGGTACAACTTGCCCTGCCACAAAACTAAACACAAAAGACACTAAAGAAAACATAAGTCTCAAACCAAGAGGCACACAAGGAATGACCAGAACCATCTCTTTCTAGTCAGAGGCACTGAACAATTCTGGCTGCTGGCTAGCAAAATCCCAAAGGTTAGATAACATCAAAGAGAATAAAATAGCATCTAAGGAAAATAGACCCTGAGATCACATCTAATCAAGAAGAAAACTGTAACATAAAACAGTTTTCTTTTCACATGCCTATACATAAGAATATCAGCATACCCAAACAGAACTCTAATCTTCTGTAACTCCTGAAGTACCCTGAAAAAACATATCTGAAGAAAACAGATTACTTGCATTTAAGCATGCATCTGGCATCTTTTGCATGTATCATTTCAAATGCCAAAAGAATAACCTTATTCTTTCCATTCAATGCTAAAGGCAAAGCAGAAGCTAAACAGTGAATGCAAGACATCAGAGATTACAGCAACATTTGGAGTATCTAGGTAAGACAGACATGCATCTTCAAATTACAATTTACAGTCTGCATATTCTTTATAGATAAAAACTACATGGGAAACTGTTTCAAATTTCTGTTACTGGGGTGCTGGCCAATATGACAGGAACAGCTCTTCACAGACATTCAGTTGAGCATATCAGCTCTCAATTTTAAGGCATTTAGAAATACAGGCCCTAAAACTAGTAATATAAACATTCTAGCCCTGGCTTTCATGCACACGAACAGCTGAATCCACAACTATCAGGACTAGATGTGATGCTGCCATCACTGAAGTATTATGGACTGCTGTAAGCCTACAAGAGGAAAAGGCAAGCTAGAACATCTCAGTTTCCTGTATTCACGAAAAGTTTCTTCCAATTGTGTTAAACACACAGAAGCGAAAAGGGTTCTAAGATAGCAAGCTCATTCAGTAGTCAGATGCTCCAGATCCCTTACTGCTGAAAGATCTGCAAACACTATACCTAATTACAAAGATAAACCTTAACATTTAAATTCCAAATATTTGAATTACATGTATAATACTTTCAAAGTTTTAACCTTGCAGCCACACAGTGTTTTTGAAGAGTGTGTTCACTATACCCTTCAGAAGACAGGTAACAGTCAGCCACTGTTCCAAGGCAGTTAATGAACAGACAAGCCAAGATATAGAACAGTGAAGATGATCTATTTTTATCACTGTTCTTTGAAAATAGCTTCTGCTGTACCTACACATTCAGGTCAACTAAACAGAGAATGCACTGACTGGGCAGAGCAACCTTTTTCAGTCACATCTACACACATGCTCTAATAGATGGATTATCAAACATGGCCTCGTGTTTTTTCTTTTAAACTGTACACAGAGGACATGAAGCCACATCACACAAAAGACATTAGTCTTCTACCTAAAGTTTAAGACCTGATGCACTTTAACATGACATTTTGCTTTAAATAACAGATGCATTGGGGCTTTTTCAATCAAATGGTTGTTGCACTTAGTGGTTCTTACAATTTTTATCCAGCACTTTTACCTGCTCCTTGATGTCTTGCAATTGTTGCTGCAGCTTCTGTACATCTGCATTGACATTAGTGTTGTCTTTGTCCTTCTGCAAAACTGGAATGTTTCCACTTGCTGTAACATTAAAAGAAAACAAAGATACGTGATTATGCAGCAATCTAATGAACCAGGAATAATTATTTCCAGTGTCACAGCTACAATTTTTAATTAGTTGAAAAAAATGTTAGTCAACCATCTTTGATAATCTAATTAAATACACCATCATTACAGCTCAACGAAGAATTTCTTTGTGTTTAGTGGCAACACTTCTTTGACAAGTATTTCCATAATAATGATGCTTGTAGTCCCTTAATGTTCTCAGTATTCTTATTTGTCAGTGAAGTTCCTGACATAAATATTTTTTTGCACACGTTTAAAGAAAAATAAGCCAAATTCCTTCACATTGAAATGACTTTTTTATCTACACAGATGATTCTATTTGGTGGTAAAAATTTCCCAAGTGTCTTGGAAATAGTTCATTCAAAATTTCAAGACGCTCGAATTAATATTCCTATATGTGACTGATCTCAGAAGCAGTACTACTATATGAAAGAAAAATTGTAAAGTCTTAAATTTCTGGTGTGAGAATTGAAAATGTGATTTTAATGACTATTCTTATATTTATCTATTTCAGAACATTATGATAGGAATGAACCAATATTCCAATTCCCATAAATTCAACTGAAAGACTGTATACTTTGTACCACATATACACAGAAGGAGCAAATACAAATGATTCATAGAAATTAGTCAAGTCACAAGAAGTTTATAAACAAGTCAAAGGAGGACATGTAAAACTGGACATTCTCTCAAGAAAGTTGTTTGTACCTAGATGCAAAATACTTACCATTCCTCCAGAGTATCAGAGGTAAAAACAAAATTTCTTTGCTCATTTGCACAATCACAGACAATCTTCAGCTTTTACTTTTGAGGGCATTAGTAAGTAGCCAGGTCGTCACACATGTTTTGGGTTCTACTCCAAACACTGGAAGCAACTCTCCAGCGTAATGACTGGTGTTACTACATTTGCTGCTACCAATACAGATAGTTTAATAATGCAAACTGTAAAGGGATACCTGAGCAAACACTGTCTTCATTACACTTTTCTTCAGAAAGGAGAGAAATATTTACATCATTTAAGAGAATAAGTTAGTGGAGGAATGTGAAAGAGTATGGGTTCTGGAGTCACTCACAAATATCATCACTGGTATCTTCTGTACCTTTCCCTCCGCAGCACATTATGAAAGGCACTCTTCGCTCAACCACTGCCCGACACTGCACACATTTCTTCATCAAGCTTGCACAATCTGAGGGAAAAGAGAAATAAATCAACTCTGAATCTTCCCACTTTATTTTTCTTTTTTTCTATCCATGTGTTTGTTTATTCAGAGTAACTACACAGCAATGACTTAATAGATGCTTATAATACAAAGAACTACGTGAGTTTATCTTCACATAATTTTCTGCAAATCACACCTAAATAATGTCCCGTTTGGGATTCAAAGTAAATCTGTTCTCTATCTCCTTTTAAGATATTTCAAGTGAACAGGTTCCTCTTTCTCCAAACAGATCCACAGAATAGTGGATTTTAGTCCACAAGAATTACAGAAGTTAAAAGGTAATCACATATTTGAGACCAGAACTTTCAAGAATGTCCTGGCTATCTGCTTTTTTCGTTAAAACAAAGGATCACACTAACTGTCCTAATGCTCCGGGGCAAAGAGGTGCAGGTCTTTACCCTTATGAGTAAACCTACATCTTTTGATGTAATTCTAGAAATGGAGTTGTAATTTTTCTACTAAAGGCAAGTTACTGTCTCAAAAATGCTAAAAGGTTACTGTTAATCAAGAGAGTGGGTCCTATAAAATACACAAACTTGAAGACTCTCTCGTCCTGCTTGAACAAGATGTCCAGAAAAAAATTTGGAAAGAATCATCTACAACTGTTAAACCTTTTGCTGTCCTTGTTGCAGCTTAGACTTGGTAAAATGTACTGCGCTGCTGAAATCCTTCACCACAATAATCAATCTTTTTGCTGTCTTCTTTCCTGGGAAACGATTCAACAAAACTTCTCTCATCATCTTTCAACTGCAAACAGTGAAAGAGGCCAGATCAGGCTAAGTACAATCAGTGATTCAATGTCAGCTCCCTCAGCCAGAACAGAGGAAGAAACCAGACTTTAGCAAGTCCAAGTCAGCAGTTACTCATGGGAATGATTACCCTCCCTCTTATGTAGATCCTCATCAATAAGGACTGCTCTTCTCTAGGGAAACGACCCTTCAAGATAGCCCTGAAATGTCTGGAGACAAGGTGATAGCTGCATTCTCATCCACATATAATCAAAACCAAAAAATTTCTGGAGATCTCCTATGTATTTTTTCGCTACACAGGATAAATCAAAGTGAACTATAACTGGTGCTCTTTGTAAAGATATATGATATGACTTTTGGGGGGAAATACAGCCCTTGTGCAAATCTGTGGATTAGTAATGAAGCATACTATGTATTTCTTTACAATACTTTTCAAAACACCATCTGCATATCTGAATGCTTTCAAAAAGCTGCAACAAAACAACAAAATTAATTCTAATTACTTCCAAAATGTTAACGATATACAGTAGGCTTCTATAATGTGAGAAAGCCTACTCACAGTGACATAATTCAAATGAAAGTTCACATGCTTTCTAAATCTTTGAAAATCCCCACTTTGTCCTCCAATTATTACCACCACAACAACTGTGTTGGGTTGCAATGCAAGATGTAACCAAAAGTATGTATTCTATTACAATCTGTTGAAACCAGGTGGGATAGTTTTATCTCTTTCATGATCCATCCCTCATAACTTGGGGATATCTTCTGTTAATGGGCCACTGAGTCACACTGTATGACCGATAAAATTCCATCAACCCAATTGTGATCTGCTCCACCCAGGGGGAGGAGCCAAGCATTTACACCTGGATATAATCGAGACTTGGAACACAAAAGCAGCTTTTCTCCACTGGATTCCCAGAGAAGAGACCGGACCCTCCTACCCCACAGGACCTTCAGAGGAAAACCACACTCTTCTTCAGGATCACTGCTTCTACAGAACCACATCTGTCACTCCAGGAGGACTGCAGCCACCATTTAATGGGACTGCTACCAACACCCAGAGCAACAGGGTGTCAGGTTGTATTCTGATTCTGTCAGTGGGTTGCTTTTTTTGTTGGTTTTCTTTTTTTTGTACTATCGCATTTTTATTTTAATTTCCTTAGTAAAGAACTGTTATTCCTATTCCCATATCTTTGTGTGAGAGCACCTTGATTTCAAGATTATAATAATTCGGAGGAGGGGGTGGTTTACATTTTTTCCATTTCAAGAGAGTTTTCTGCCTTCCTTAGCAGACACCTCTCTTTTCAAACCAAGTCAACAAATAATGCCAAAATTTTGACAAATCACACCAGACTACCAAGTAAATTGAACCTGAAATCAGATTGCTAATGACCTTTTAGCAATGTGATTAAAAACATCCCATTTCACTAGTACTTCAAAAAGAGATTTGTAAAGTTACTTACTCTCACAGGCACACATATGACCACAAGGCTGGAAGAGCACTGCTGCCTTTTTGTCTGAACATACTACACATTCTTCAATCTGTAAAGAACACCAAACATGTGAGCAAAGTGTATCTCCCGCTCTCTACATTAATTTGCAAGGTACATGGGCTTCAAGAATCTCCATCTGGTGGGGTTTTTAACTAATTCAGCATCTCAATAAGCAATTTAAATGAGTTATCACACTAACTTCTAAGAACAGGTATTTGCTGGCAATTTTTACACATTCAGTACAATGACAGGCAGAGAGAAGCAGTTAGGACAGCACAAATTTATTTTTCTTTTCTCCTTTATTCCACCACAGATACTTAAATCAGGGTTGATCAGCCTGGAGAAGAGAGATCTCCAGGAAGATGTTATTACAGCCTTTCTGTACTTAAAGGGGCGTTATAAGAAGGATGGGAACAAACTTTTTTGCTGGGCAGTAGTACAGGGGATAATAGTTTAGACTAAAAGAAAGCCAATTTGGACTAGATAGAAGAAAGAAATCTTTTATGATACGGGTCATGAAACACATGCCACAGAGTAGTGGCAGATGATCCAACCCCAGAAACATTCAAGGTCAGGCTGGACAGGGCTCTGAGAAACCTGATCTCATTGAAGATGTCCCTGCTCATTGCACAGCATTACATGTCAGCTGCGTGACCGATTTTAAAGGCCCCTTCCAACATTCTACGATCCTATGAAATTCACTTAAAATGTACTTGTACAGAAATGTTTTAATACTCTGGGTCAGGGTTTCTCAAGTCCTTTTATGTGCGAGTTGTATATATCAAGGAATCATTGAATGCTTTCAGTTGGAAAGGGCCTTAAAGATCCTCCAGTTCCAACCCTTGCCATAAGCAGGGACACCTTCCATTAATTCAGGCTACTTAGGGCCCCATGCAACCTGGCTGTGAACACTGCCAGGGATGGGGCATATACAGTATGATCATAGACATCACATACAATTCCATTTACACTAGATCACCTCTTCCACTTCATAGAACTGTTGTCCTGATTCATTCATTTCTTAGCCTTGCAGATACTACTCTAAGTTTTTATACAGAAAAGTGTAACAGAAGTACTGACCAGATATTCCAATCTCTACAAATAATTCAGCAAAAGAAAACAAAGGAAGGTTATGCACAAAGCTTAGCCTTCACCTGGGAAAGCTGATTTCCTTAGATTAGCTTCTTTAATGGAAGACTAGGGGCAGAACCCTCACTTTGCTGCTTCAAATCACCCAGTGGCAGAACCCTTTCACTGACTATAAAGAAAGTCTAGAGAAGAGGAGCTCCCACTATGTTAATATCTGGCTTTTGAAGATACACAGTGCAGAACAGAGAATAGTTTAAGAAGAGTAAGAGAGTGAGTAGTAAAAACAGTGCAACTTTATATTTACAATTCTTACTGTAAATTTATATTCTCCCTCTGAGATGGAGGGAAAAACTACATGCCACAGAAGCAGACTAATCAAATACGTTTTGAAAAAGTAAAAAACCAAAACCCAAACAGTTTGGTTTCCTAAAGAAACCAACCAAAGGAAAAATAACTCAAAAGCCAAAAAAACCCAACCAACCAAAAAAAAAAACCCAAAGCCAATCCAAAACCAAACATAAATCCAAGTGTAGAACACGATTTTTTTTAACAGCTAAAAAAAAAGCAGGACAAGACTTGGTGATTACAAGGAATAAAATAATACCCAAACAGAAAAGCAAGAGGGCTGTATCCATACAGTCAAAACTACTTGGGAGCAACCATTTGAGAAACCTTGGTCTCCAAAACAGGGCTGGTTGATTCTCATGAGGAAAAAGACAGCATAATGAAACTTGTGTTTCCAAAGAAAAAGAAGGTGAAAGTACAGTAATTATTAACTACAGAAACAAGCACATATTAACTCAGTTTACAGGCAAATCATCTTTCAAGTAGCCCTAAGGAACAGAAGAACTCAGTATTACTGAGGGAAATTATACTTCAGAGAAAGCAGAAAATTTATCTTAACATGAAGAAAATATACCATGGCAGGGGGAAAATAGTCTATTTCAATAAAGCATCCTCAGGTGACTGTATTAGGAACTCTGAGGACCTGAACAATAAAGACATTGCAAGGTAGGGAGAGGTAGGTATGACAGGCAAACAGAAAAGAGCAAGATATTATGATGCAAAATTAATTTCATCCAGGGTACATGTGTAAGGCATAATACCACATAAAAGAAGATATATATTTCTTTGACTTGTTTTTTTTTCCTTTACTTTTCCATTATAAAAGAAAGAGAATCAATACATTTCAGAGGCTTTTACCTTTGTCCTAGACTGAACTTGCTCTTTACAGATGAGGCATTTTTTCACCCGTGGTGAGCACAAAGAACACGTGGCAATGTGACCACATGGGCCAAACAGAGTATCTCTCTTCATGTCTGAACACACCATACATTCTTCTAAGGTTTCAGAATCATTGTTGATCATTGATGGACTTCGGGAACCAACCTGGCCACTACAAAGAAACCTTGCAGTCAAACTTTTAAGAATCAAAAAAACCCCACTCAATTTAAAATGCACATCAACTGGCCACTTATATATTCCTATGCACTCAGGCATCAATGTATGATCACAAAGTAATCTGAACTGCCTTTTCCAAGAATTACAGTTGACACTGGATTGCAAGGTCACACACTTGGATAAAGCATTGTACAGAAACAGGACACACAAGTCAGGATATTGTATCATGAACATAAAAAAGTCTCTCCCTCTCGTCCTAAGAGCTTGCTTTACTAGCAAAGACGTGCCCTGTGATTCCGATCTGCACACACAACCCCCGCGCCTCACCACATGGCCATGACCAGAAAAAACGGACCCCGGGCCGGCGCTCCGCGCTGTGCTGGCCCGCAGAGGGCGCGCATGCCCGACTTCCCACCGCAGGATGAGGCCGGGACACACGGGGACACACACACACACACGGACACACACACACACGGACACACACACACGGACACGGACACACACACACG
>VWYI01020829.1:0-12898 GCA_013399455.1 Anthoscopus minutus | reverse complement strand
ACACGGACACACACACACACACACACGGACACACACACACACACACGGACACGGACACACACACATACACACACGGACACACACACACACACGGACACACACACAGAGACTTCGAAATAAGCACCTTACTCCTTACCAGGACAATATCAATAAAAACAGGCTCTGTTTGTCACATTTTAAAAGTACAGTTTTGATTTCCATACAGGAATTAAGGCTGAAAATCATTTGCGGCAACAGCGGTGGAACATAACTAGGACAAGGTGAATCATCCGATACTGCATGGACTGGATAACATAATATTTCACTGAAATTGTAATTCCTAAAGACATCAGACCCAGCCCCCTCATTCTCTTTTCACAGAATCATAGAGTTGTTCGGATTAACAGGTATTCAGGAGGTGACCTTCTCAAAGCAGCATCAACACTGAATTCTTAGCAGTTTATATTGGGTTTGCCCATTTCAGACATTAGAAGTGGTATGGACAGATATTTCACGACTTCCCAGGCAAGCCTGTTTGCGATGCTTGGTTATTTCTTCTAGGGATTTTCCCTCGACTCCTTTGTGACGTTCTTCTAATCCCCACCTCAAGAGTGTCACCATCCCATTCTCCCTTCTCCCAATACTAATATGCTTGAAAGTCCTCTAAGACTTGGGTAAACTTCAATTAATGTATTTGTGAATAGCATTCAGTGTACCATAAAAACATAAAGAATTAAAAGTTTAAAAAAAACCAAACACATACAAAAAACTCCATCAAACTCCCAAATTTTTATGTTTTAATTAGCTATTGCTAATTAAAGCTCAGCATTTAAAATCAATTAATTAATCTGTGGAATGCAGAGATTTGGGCACTGTGCATTTTATGAATATACAAACCTGACTTTTTCTTTGTGACATTTAGCCAATGCTTTGCAGAGACTTGGATCAGGGCAGAGATCAAGAGGGGACTGACCCTTCTTGTTACGAATGCCGAGGTCAGCCCCGTTGGCTGCCAGGAAGCAGGCAATAGATGCAGCACTCTTCTTCTCTGCTCCTTGAGTGCTAAGTCCCATTATTAACTAAAAGAAAACAAACATGTAAGCAAGAAAAGACTCTCTAAACAGGTAAGAATTGGCTGGCTAAAGGAAAGCTACTTAACATGCACACATATGCATAAATGTATAAGCCCAAGAAAGCGTCTCCAGTTCTAAAATCAAAACAATTGCTTCATTTTGAGTCAGCTGTATTCAGCTATCCTTTAAGGAACTAAAATTCAGCAAGGAATAGTTCAACTACTGAAGCATTCAATCCTGCAATGTGCAGGAGCACATCTATACTCACATGCGAAGTGGCTGTCCTTCTATGTAAGCACTGTAAAGGGCAAAGTTCCAGTGGGTATATTCAGAAGACACTTCAGTATAGACTCAAATTGCTGAGTTCAGACAAAAGTCTACCACTGCACTTAGACTGAAAACACAGTTGAGCAGGGAAATGAATGCACATCTACTTTTAGTCCAGCAAGTAAAGTACCTGCCCAAGAAAGTAACTGAATTTCAGTCTTTCTCAGATGGGTTGGATTAAAACTCACACACTGCCCCTGCCTAATACATAATGCTACTTTCCCCTTTTACAGTTGTTACTGTATCCTCGAGTTACTGCTTCACAGGGTCAGCTAGAAATACTAAGAAGGCTCCCTACTACAGCCTTGCAAGGAGTCCCCTACTGCAGAGCATTCTGAGCCTACCCCCAACATCTTTTTGTATTAAAGTTAGACCAGGTAAAAAGCATTAAGTATAACATACACTACACGTAACACAGAGCTGCTGGCATCACTAAGAACCCATCAGGAAACTACACTACAGTGTATTCAAAGGAAGAGCTTTGGCAAAGCTAGAGCAGCTCCAACTCAAGGAAACCCAGTTACCTAGGGAAGCATTTTTTAAAACCTGAGTCTGTACATTTTCTTTTAATTAGAAGTTCTTTTATCAATATGTATCACTGAGGCTACAAGACTCTTCAAAGTCACTTTATGAATTCAGATACTCCTCCTGCATTCTTCCTCTATGTAAGAACAGTACAGCTCCAAAGGCTTTGTACTAGGAAAATCTGTAAGTTACAGAAACAAATTGTTTCGTGGTGTTCAGATAACAGAACATTTTCATTTACTGAGACCATTTTTATGCATTTCAATTATAGCACTGTCTGAAGCAAAGCAATGATTTTACCCAGCTTCAGTCCTAGTACTTTGGGCCGTATCATTAATCCAGCCAAGGCAGCACAACATCCAGTGAAACTGATTTGCTCCAGGGTTGGCAGAGTCATCATGGAACAGTCACCTACACTAGTCACAAAAACCCTAAGTTCTAAAATGCCTCTGCATGCTGTGCAATTTGAACACACCAGGACAACGTTGAATCCTACGACATTTCTCAGAAAGCATGCAACTTTTCAGGCAGAAAGAATGAGATCACCACAAAACAACCCATGCACAAAATATTCTCCATTATGTCTTAGTATGTCTTAGCCCAGTATGGCTGCAGCAAGCTACCTCTGGAGGGGGCTAGCCCTGAAATGCATCAACACAGGCAAGTCCCAGATAATTCATCAGAGAGGGAGAAGTCAGTCTAACTCACAAAAACTGTATAAATACCACCTAAGTAATTTGAACTAGAGAGCTACCTTTGAAGCAGTAAACACTTTCCATTAGTTTCTTTCTTTTAAGTTAGGATTTAGGCAGTGGCATCACTTCAAAGCATTTTAAGGGTCAGAAAGACACCTATATTAAAATAAATTACACAAAATGACCCCAGGAATAATATATTTATTTAGGATTAAAAAGTACTTTAGTCCAGGACAGTGCATCTGTAATGAAGTAATTTAAATTACTTTTCTGTGGTGGTGGAGACTATATTTCAGACAATTCCTCCCCCTCCCAGCTGCACAATCACCATAATATGCCGGACAGAAAACTTGAAGATTTTTTAAAGAAATGCGGTTCTCTGCTCACAGCACTTGAACACAAACATGTTTTTCAGAGTGGTACCTAAAATGAGTAGGGCTTTGTGTAGTATCAAGATTGCTCACTACATGCATTTTAAATAGTCTGCCAAAAAATCAACTGAAGAAACCTGATAAAAAATGTTTTACATATAACATAAAATATCCTGAGTTAGAAGGAATTCACAAGGATCATCAAGTTCAACTCCTGCCCCTGAACAAGACAGTCTCAATATTCACATCAGGTGCCTGAGATCATTGTTCAAAAGCTTCTTGAACTCTGGCAGGCTTGGTGCTGTGAACACTTCCCTGGGGAGCCTGTTCCAACAGGCATAATGTTGGCATTCACAAGGAACTATTAAAAAAAAAAATCAATGGTAAAGAATTCATTCCATTTAGTTCCATTTATGAAGTTAATGATAATCTGTAAAAAGTATTGTTTCATATTTTAAACAGCGGGTGAAGTAAAAAGTAACAAATTACACAATTTCAATGAATTGCTGTCCAACCAACTTGATCAAGTATGAAAAAACCCTAAAATCCTGTAACTGAAATTTTTCTTTTCAGTTTATTCAACTGAAACAAAAATAGAAGTAATTATTTGTTGAAGTACCATGTCATACAAAGAGGCACCCTACAGGCCTCATTAGGTTGGAATATCCAAAAAAGCAGTCCAAAATTAATTAAAATTGAGCCAAGAAACATGAGCTCCAAAATACTAAAAATTTACAGAGATGCGTGGCTATCACATAGCCTAATGAAATCTGACACATTTCCCAACCTTTAAAGGAATTAATGAAGAATAATTTAAAAATCTCCCAAAACAACCCTCCAATTTAGGTCACAACATTCATGAAAAGAAAGCCTTACTGATTCCCAGGATAAATTATTCATCTTATTTATCTTCTATTATCCATCACCTGTATTTGCAATTCCACACAAGACAAATTATCAATGTGTCCTTGGATAGCTTTAAAGGTCCAGAAGCCTGCACATATTTTCATAGCTTTGATTCCATCTTTGTTGATACTCAATTTTGGACCAAAGGCAGCTTAATATTTAAAACTGCTTAATGGTAAACTCTAGTTTATAGAATTTTTACCCTATTGTCCTTTAAATAAAGGTAGACAGGTACAAGTATTGTCCTCATTAACTCTTTTTCACAAAATATTTTCAAGGCAGTTTGATTTGCTGATCATTTCAAAGCATTTCAGGTATAATTACTACGTCTTTTACATAAATCAAAAACAGGCAAGTTTTCATCTCTTCTCTGACAGAATTTATCTTCTCCACACCACTTAAACCTCTCAAATTTGTTAGTTTGGCAAAAATTTTTTCTGCAGCTAAACAAAGTAGAAAGAAATGACCAGTAGTTTCATCACACAAATAAAGGAGAGGAGGTATTGGTTGATCATAATTTTTTAAAACTTTAAAACATTTTTAGGTGATCAGAGATACAATGACGAGGGAATTTTTTCCTTTGTCTTTCATGATATTTTTTGCCTGCTCTTTGTCTTAGTACTTCAATAGAATTTTTTTTAAATTATAGTTTTGGTTTAAATCAAGGATACTTGTCAAATTAAACCAGAAATAAAACTTAATTCTCTAAAACATAAAATCCCCAAAAAGAGAAGGTTAAAAAGGTAATGGAAAAAAACCCCGCTTCTTCTCTTAAAACCCTCAAACTCAATACACAACTCTAATTTCATTGTGGATGCCATTAATAAGACTGGGCAGAGAAACGAATTTATGAAATACTGAATCTGAGGAAAAAAAAATTCATCTCCCTTTCATTCATTTCACAGTTAAATACATGCACACAAAGTATTCTAGACAGTTCTCAGAGTCCATTTCAGATCACAGAAACAAATGAGCTGTAACTGCCCTTCTTGTCTCATTTATAAGGACACATGCATTTTCTCTACACATGCTAGTCATATTTCAAATGTCCTTCAAAGCTTATTCCAGTACTTCAGTGAGCTTAAGTAACCAATCTGGAAAAAATTTTTCATACAGTCGAATTATTGTTTTGAACAAAGACTTTTCGTAAAGTTAGTGTATTTATTTTTTCTGAATGAAATCAAAAAACAATGACAAAAAATTTTCTAATTTTAACTCTCAGTTAAAATTAGAAAAAACATACTGGTAACTAATGGTTCTGCAGATCAGATCCACCATTATGTTGTGCATCTTTAATATAAAAAAAAAAATTTTTTTTCTTTTTCTCAATCTGAATTGTTCCATAATTTTATTTCTCCTTTGTCTCTCAGATAAAAAATAAACTTCTCCTTTGCATATTGGGTTCACACAGTTTTTGAGTGTGAGAGTTTCTTTTTTTCAGTAAAACATTTTGATTTTTATCAGCTGGAGGCTTTTTGACTATTTCATTACTACAGCACAATTTCTGAAATAAACTGTCAAAAATATACATATCAATAAACATACAAAATTAAGAATGCCATGTTCTAACAGAACATACTTTCAGAAAGTTACAGAAGCAACTAAACAATTAAAGCTATAAAGACATGCAAGATGCTGAATCACAGAAAACTGTTTCAGTCTTATTCTGTACTGTAATACTGTTTCATTCTCTTTCCAAAAAAACTACTTTGATTTTTTGGCAGCCATATGTGTTCACTATAGAAAATAAATTTGTAAAAATATTTTTGAGCTACATAACCCTCTTTTTCTTCAAAAAAGGTAATGACTTCATGTGAAAAGCCACATATAGCAAAATGATTTCTGCCTACACTGCAGTTTAATGCAGAATGTCTACATGAACTTACGCTGCCAAAAACCAGTCCAACAGTACAGAACTAGACAAAGAGACAATTACACAGGGGGGAAAAAAGAATAAATAAATGTGTTTTATTTACTGTGTTCTTTGATGGCTCCCAAGCAGTATCTACCTTGCCCACATCTTGCATGTCTTGTAGTTGGCGGAGCTGTGACAGGGTGTGGTGTCTCAGGGCTTCATGCAGGGGAGTATCCCCATCTTTATCCTGAATATCCAATTTAGCACCTGCACGGACTAAGAGCTGAAAAGAGAGAATTCAAATTTAAAAAAAAAAAAAAAAAAAAAGGCGCTCCCTATTTGTTCCTTTTAGAACTAATTTCAGAAAATTATTGTTTAGGATTCTCTAGGAGGTTCAAAAGGGCTACTTTCTACCTTGCTACAATTCACAGTTGAATTATTTTAAACCTCTTTTCCATACCTGGAGCTCAGCCCTCAACCAAAGCATTTATCTGTCTCAAGTATCAAGTTTATTTCAGCAAAAGGCTAATGCTCACCTGTGCTCTGACTGCTACGAAAGACACAACTTTAGAGGATTCTTTCTACTTCCTTAGACTTTAATTCTTATAAGACAGACTACAAACAATGTATTACAGAGTATGTGCAATACTTAAGATAGGTATATATTCTTTACTATAAATTTCAATGACCTCAAAAATCACCACTTTCACACTATGCTGAACTTTACAACTTCACATTAGCAAAGTAGTTAAGCACATACTTTGGTTCACCCTAATTCAGGAGAAGACATAAAAGCCAATGACACTATTAAAACCTCTTTCAGAACACTTTGGAAAGTAATGAACTGCAAGACTTGTCTCCAAGGCTAATTTTAGACATCCATTCCTGCTCACATGACACAAAACAAGCACAAGACTGCAAAAGGCCCTCCTATTCCTATGGACTTTGCATACAGCCCTTCCATAATTCAACCCACCAGAACTTTCATAAATACGCTGTTGAACAAAACAAATTAACACATCCTGACCAAAAAAAATCAACTTGCCTCTAAAAATGCAACCTCGTCACTGTCACCATTCAGAAACCTGTAGGCAGCAGCTGAGGTTTTAAGTTCAGTTTTTGAGCTTTTCCTACTCTGCAAAATTGGGATTAGCAGTAGAGACAAAAGACATAATCTAAAAACAGGAATACACAAAGAGAGATCTCCCTCTTTGGACCCCACATGCTTGTAAGGAGCTCAGTTTCTCAGAACCAAAAAATCTCAGACTTCAGAATAGCCTAAAAGGAAAATAGCTTAAAGGGAATTCAAAGCCTAATTTTCAAGGAATTATCTGCCTGCAATTATTTGCAGCTCACCATTTTCCCCAATCACTTCTTTCACAAGTGAAAGCAAGAAAACCAATTAATAGCTGACACAGTCTTGTCTCAACTTCTTACCCTCTCTAAATGGATTTACTCTTGCTCAATTTCTTTCCTCTATTCGTATCTTGTGTCTGCTCTTTACTGCTCTCCTGGAATCCTTGACTACCACAGAATTTCAGAGTCTTTGTAGAAGTTAAAAAAAAAAATTTTTAAAAAAGCAAACCACTGTCATTTGTCATGGCAGTAGGACTTTTAAAAGAACCTTGCTACCTTTGACCACTATTCCACAAATGCCTGAGGGTACAAGCCCAGCCCTGGAAGGTATCCAATAGGAATTAATTTTGAAATATGGAGCCAACATGTTCTTTGCATTGCTGCATGAGCTATTTTAGGACTTCTTAAAGTTAATCCACCTCTGAAAAATGGATACTCTACAGGGTCATTCATTTAAACATTCTCAGATATAACCATGTCAGTCAAACAGACATGCTAGTTCTTCTACATGCCTGTTTTCCTGCTCATCTGCTATATTAATATTGTATTCCCAGGTACTGTGTAAATTCCAGAAGGCCACAAGAGTTTACCAAACACAGCTGCCAAATAGCTTGTAGGATGCAAGTGGCACTGACTCTAGGAAACCATTCTTCTGGTAGCAAGCAGTTCCAGATATAGGGACATATCACATGTTTCACTGTAATGGGAGCACACCCACCAGCTCTCAGAGAGGGAGAAACCCTATGGTAAAATAACACTTAAAAGAATGTGGGTCTGCATGGGGGGAGAAAATTCTGTGTAGGCCTGAATAAGAGATAGTTTTTCACACAAGACGACTCTACCATGACAAAATTTATGCCCAAGGCCAAGTTGATGTATCCACTCTGATAGCTCTGATAGTAGTGAGTGCTCTCTCTGAGCCTCAAAAGCCCACAGCAGCAAGGCAAACACTCAGTCACACAGGTCCTGTATGACAGTGCACACAGGCCAGAAACAGCAAGCTATGCCAGACTCACAATTCCTGTGCTAGTAACAAAGCTTTGTTAAGTCGAAGTCTGAACTTTTGCAAACAAAAAACCAGGATAGCACTTCTTTCACCAGTAAGGTACCATTGTTAACTGCTTATAGGTCTCCCAAGCTAAGAGCAGAGAATGTTAAACACTTGGAGTAGTTAAGGTCATAAAAAGATGTTTTCATGTTACAATTTGCAAAAGCTATGAGCAAGAATAATTACTCATATAGCAAGAGGCACCAGAAATGCTGTTTGAAGGTTCTCTTACAGCACCACAAGATTCAGACAAGTAACAGCTGAACACATTCTTCCTGACTAAACAAGAAGGGATTCTGGAATTGGCAGCCACACAGAGGAAACCATAATGTACATGTACAAAAATTTAGCACGCCTCAAGTGGTGTTCATAGTGCTGACTGACCTTCTGTGCAAGTTGGCAGGCTTCTGAATTAAACAAAATCCATCAAACAAACATGCAGTGACTATATGTTGTCAAATAATTTTTTAAATGTTCATGAAGTATTCGTATTTTAACAGTTGCCATCAGCTTTAGTCAAATTCCATTAGCCATATGGCTTACTGTAAATAAGATACTTACCCTAACAATTTGTGTATGCTGTCGTTCAACAGCAAGATGAAGAGCAGTTTGCTGGTTAACATTCTGGATATCCAGGTTAGCATTGCCCTGCAAGAATTCAAAGCATTAGAGCATTATTATCCTACCAATTCATCTCTAGGCAAAGCATTCCATTAGGACACTAACTATGACCCTGAATACAATTCCTAGTTAGGGGATTTGAGAACAGAAGTGATTAAATACTTCAATTATCCAAAGTACAGATGTTAATCTGTTGAATGAAACTAGGTGTCAAATTTTTCAGTCCCTCTGCACCATTAGGCCATTGTAACGATCTCAAAGGCAAGCCTGACCTTTAGAGCTCAACACATCCTTCCCTGCTCCACTCCTTTTGCATTGCGACTGCAGGCGTAAAGCAGCCAACTATTTTCACATCAGATGGTTGACCAAAGCATGACATTTAAATTCTCCTGAGAAAAGAATCCTACCTGATGCACCAAAAGTTCAGCCACTTCCACATGATTATTGAGAGCTGCCAGATGTAAGGCAGTGTAACCATCATCTTTTTTCTCATCAACAATCCACGGTCGTGGTAACTTGGACAACAATACACGCATTGCACTGAAAAAAATATGCAAAGATAGCATAAACACCCCTGCAACACACGCTGAATGACAACAGTAGAACAACATTAATTCTCACAACTATGTAGTAGTGGCTAAAATAATTTTAGTATTTTTTTCAAATAGAGAAAATGGGTGAAAAGCTATACCAACACTTCCAAAGCAGAATAATTTCATGTTCACTTCCTTCTAGTTAAAGCACTCAAACAAACCATACAATGCCTGGAACAATGTGAGGATCAGGTTTGTTTTTTAGAAGAATGTTACTTAGCAGTAAAAATTACATTAAGGAAGTAGTCAAACAAATTCTGAAATGTAAACAAAATCATTTTCTCCCCCAAAATCTTTACAGCATCCTTTACTTAAGTATTTCATGACCAAGTTCCACTACATTAGATTTCTTTAAAGTCATCACTTTATGAACTGATGCCATGGACTGTAACAGTCAAAACTCAGTTTCTGAGAAAGAAAATGGAACAAGATCTCTTAAGCACAGAAAAAATAAATGCTGAAACTGTGAAATGAGCACTAGTGAGATATTTTCTTAACATATAATGGTTGAATATAACATACCATGGCAGTGTCTGGAGAAAAGCAACTTGATTGCTACAAGTCTTAAAGCAGACTAAAATCCATGAAGTCCAAAGACTGAAGGTTAAGGGTATTAACAACACAATGCTAGATAAACTAATTGCTCAATCTTGTATTCTCTAAGAAACAAGAGTTTTCTTAAGCTTACATGTCTTCACTTAGCTTTTGGAATACATAAGTTACCAAATTTAAACCCCTTATTGTCGTATCTTTATAAACAGCATATGCAGTTCCCTTATGATAATTCCTTAAAGACAAACATAAAGCCAGAAACCTCTACAGTCCTGTGCCAAGAAACTTCTTCTGTCATCTGATGTTTCCCTACTGTTGAAGGAACATGCTATCTACAAGGAGAAACAGACCCTGTGCAAAAAATTCAAACTTTAAAACCAAAGTAATACTTGCTAATGCAAGTGGAATCACTCAGTCACACAGTGCCTCGCAAGGCACATAGTGTATTTGAATTAAACAGTTTTTCATCAGAGTTCTTGTATCAAAAATGTGCGATCTCAATAACCCTCAGAAACAGCCTCATAAGTTGAACCTCTCAGTTTTTACTTAAAAATACCCTCCAAAGGTATGAATGATTGCCCTGTCAAGTAATAACTGAGCTCCCAGTTCATTCCAACCATCTGTCACCTTGAACATCCACACTGAGGCGCACTGCTATTCACTCCTAAGCTTTCTTTTAGAACATACCAATGAGCTTCCTATAAAAAAACCTAAAAGCTGTGTCTGGTCACAGCTCACCATAATAAGCCCTCCTTGAAAGCAGAGATGTCTGTGAGGTAGACTACTGTACCAGCAGGGAAGTGCACTCCTTCCTACACACTGCTCAGATGCTCCCATAAGAGACCCTGTTCAATAAGCATCTCCATGTTCTCCAGCTACTGAGTGCTCAACATAAATCCCTGGTTTCACACTTATGCTGCAGCTGCCAGAATGGTGCACTTAGTGACACTTTTTTTGCCCCCAGAATCAGAGTACCTAAAGGAATGGCAACTAACCAACTGCGTTTTCAGGCCACAGGATCATACAAACGGACAGGAAACCAGCTGCTAGGTAGAGCATCTATAGCCAGGCTGTTCTGGATGTTTGTGCTCCTCAGAGTGGACAGAAGCCATTCCCAGCCTCTTAGGGTTTTTTGTTTTCCTGGCAGAAAGCTTTTCACTTCCTCACAGTCCAGATCACTTGCAACACAGCAATGTAAGACAACAACACTTAACAGATTGTACATTGCTCATTGTGAGCCATCACTCAGCTTATATTCATAATGCCTTCTACAGCTCTCACATGCTAGGCAGAAAAGACTAGAATACTTCAGAAAAAAAACAATGGCAACATTAACTCTTTCAGAGATTCACTTATGCAGGATTTTTCAAAATTAAGGATATCATTTAGTAAAACTCAAGTTACCAAAGCTTTATGAAACGTGACAAAATAAACCAGTATCAGTTGCACTGATAAACATATAGACATAGTCCATTTTGCAATGCAATGATGCCGTATTTTCAAATCTTGTCACCATCAGAACTGTGTTAAGCTGCTGTAGGGAGGGAGCACGTCTGGAACTATGGTTTGCTTGGTAACTGGGCACGCCACTACACCAGCTCTTCAGAATGCTGGGCTGATACAAAGCACACAGTACCAACAGCACAACAAGCCTTCTACAATGGTTTCCCACAGGGCATCATCATGTCCTGTAAGCACTTAATCCTCACCTGCCAGGCTCAGTGCTTCTTAAGACCCCATAAAGCTCTAGTGTATCTACTGCAGATATTCTAAAAAACACAATAAATTCCTGAAAATTTCCTATGACTGACAGAAGCAGTATGGCTATGAGCAACCAGGAAAAGGTGGGGCAATATTTATGTTAAAGAAAACCCGACAAAATTTCTTAAAACTGCAACTGCAGCTTGAGGAACACTATGGAAGGGCACCAACACTTTAATTACAGCCAGCTGGTCTCCAAAGCAGCTCTACTCACTAAACAAGAAAGTATCCTAACCAACTCAATGATATTTATACCCTTTTCTTAAGTAAGGGAATAAGAAAATTGCCAACTCTACAAATAAATAAAATTTTAATTACATTGACACACTTCATCAGATGCCTCAATATGTAAAAAGCTACTTTAGAAATACTATTGACATTTCTTTAATACACCTTATCCTTGAAATACAAATAAGAAACCATTCTTCACATTATGCTGTGAAGAAAAATCACTCATCTCAATATTTGTGTGAGTGTTATCCTTACCAGATCCTCTTTCAAATCTTTAGTCCACTGTCTCATACACTGTCTTTATAGAAAAATTTTTATCTTAAGTTTGACCGAAAAATATTTGGAGGTATCTTGCTTTCAGAGAAATGAAATGCCTGCTACATTTCTGGATGCTATTAAGATGCATTGGTCTTACTGGAAAAACAGAAGAACCACCAAAACAAATAAATGGCTTCTATGAGGAATAGATCTTTATCTTACTGTTCACAGCAAATCATGAAAGGGTCAGGAACCACCACTCAGTTGTTTCTTTTTATTCACAAAAAGACTGTATCTCTCTTCCATACCATGCTATATTATGGGACTGAAGGACAGTTTCATGGAATGATACATTAAAATTCTGCAAGGTATTAATATGCTGCAATGGTAAATTCAGCTCAGTGGCTGAATCCTCCTCCTCATTAGATGAGAGGTAGTTTCTTTCAATTTTTACAGGATTTTCTAGAGCTACTGCCAAAATCTTGACAGCTAAGTGGCTACCATTCAGAGCAGCACTCATTGGAACAGGCACACATCAGAAAAAGTCACAGAGAATTAATGTTGCCAATTACAGTAATTCTTGATTCACTCTTCCCCATGAAGTATTACAGAAGAAGCTGGGTTGTATTGACTGTATACACAACATAGATGTGAAAACTTGCTTTTATCTTGTATACTTTACACAAACCACAGACTGCTTTCACTGTAGTTGTATTGAAAAGATCAAGAAATCAGCAAATCTAATAT
>VWYI01020828.1:0-11938 GCA_013399455.1 Anthoscopus minutus | reverse complement strand
CTACGTATTCTAAACATCTGTTGTTATTAATTTTCTACCAATAACTAGTTATCTATTAATGTAACTTGGAACTGTGGAAAACTTTACCCAATAAGAACGTGCTCTTAACACTACAGAAAATGGAGTAAGTGAAGAAGGGAAACTGAGGCAATGCCTACAATCCTCCATCTTGAACCCTCGCTTATACCTATAGTATATAAAACCTAAAGAATACATTTTCCACTAAGCAATAACTACCAACTACACTACCATCTAATTCATGCTCAGGTTGTTTCCAACCCCTTTGAAAGCTTTGGAAACTTTCTCCATGGATGGAGGTTGAAAGGAGTGCTTTCTTGAGGGTCAAGAGTCCTCAAGACAGGCAGAGAAATATTCCCTGTATCCTGGGTTCCCACAGGTCTGTATTACTCAGGTTCCAGAAGGTTGTGATGCTGTGAAAATGGGATAGTAAGTAATCTTGACCTGTAAGGGCACGGGTTTCCAAATGCCTCACAAGCAAGGCTGCTGCTCTCTCGCTTTGACTATGCCAAGCAGCACATCTTGCTATTTATGTGATCATCAGGATGTGCAATACAGTGTGCACACCCTTATCAAATCTCCACCAGCAGTGTTGGCTGAATAATGTATTTTCACAACTGTCGCAGTAGAGACGGACAGGACACTCCAAGGTTCAAGTGGTAATAGCAATCTTTATTACTCACATCTCATATTTATATGGTTTTCAAAAATCATACGTTCGATCCCAATTGGCTAGTAACTTGTAACCACCCAGTTCACTGGCCAATAGCCACCTGTATATGCACTCACCAAAGATTGGCCAGCATCTGTTCCTTGCAGTTAAATCCTTCCACTTTCCAATGCTTTCTTCCTTAAAGATGTTTACTTCCTTTTCTCATGAGTATAGGCTGATAAGCCAAGGTCAGGGTTTTGGGAATTTGGCAGTATTGTGAGATGATTTAGCATATACAGAGCTTTGGCCACTCTACTCTGCCAGGTTTCACCACACACACAACAGATATTATTCTGTGTCTGCCTTGTGACTTTAATTTCAGTTTTCTCTGGGAGTGGTTAGACAACGATTGTTATCCAGTATGTGTCAGATTATCACCATCGCCTGAGTGTTTCTTTCTGTCATACTGAGTTTTCCTTTTGTCCAAGGAATTGTTTTTAAGTAGAAAACAGGTAAATTTCTTACCTATTTGTCTGTGTGGTTAAGACAGGCAGGATATGAGGCCAGGACCCCACTTGGCTTTCAGAACTGACCCTATAAATGCTTCTGGCAGTGTTTCACATAGTGTCAGGACTTTTTCAGAATTTTGTTGGCAGACAAGGGTGAGTCCAGCCATCAAGAGTGCCCCTATTGTGCTCACATGGAGGATACTCCAGCAGCACTCTGACATCCAGAGTGTGTTATGTGGCCATGACCTGAGCCATACACAGTTGATTCTTGTCCATGGGCAGAAGACTTTGGTCTTCTATTCCATTAAGTCACCAAGAGTGATCATCGCTGAAATGACTTGGTTAAATAATCCAGAAGTTTGCCTTTTCCTTCTTTCTTTCCTGAGTTCACAAGTTGCTAATCTAAGCACCAAGACATGCTGTTCATCCCTTAGTACTGTGCCTGTTACTGGCAGGCATGGGGCTTGGGTCCTCAAGGTCTAGTTTGTTTGTTCCCCTGGATCTGAAGGAACACAGACTTTATTTATGTTTTATTTTAATTTTTTTTATTTTTAATTTAAAAGCTATCCAGCATTTTGTTAGTTGAAGCAGAAGATAATCCTTTGCACCAACACTTAATTCATGTACACATGCTGATCAGCTGAAGTGTTAAAAACTCAAGGTAAGGGCTCCAGCCTTTAATCAATGACCAGTCATTGAGAGCATCTCCACAAGTTTCAAGCGAGCATGCAGTAGTTCCTCCATTGCATCCAGTTTTTAGAGTACCTTTAGGCACTAGAGATGCTTTTCAGTGTTTAATTTTTTAGGTAAATGGTCTTTTAATAGTCTGTGCTAAAGGGGGAAGTGAAAAGCAACTGAGCAGTACTTCCATTTCTTGGTGTTACTGGTGGTAGATACTATCAGTCAGAATTAATAGTCAGAAAACAGAACTGTAACCTTTTATAAGTACTCAGCAAAACAGAGTTACTGCTGGTCAGTTAAAAGCAGTTTGGGTGTTTAATAGTTGTTCATGATTATTTTCATACAGAGATGAGTGAGGAGTTACTTAGGTTACTTAATGTGTGTGAAGGTCTCCAGCCAGAACTGAAGGAGTCTCTGGTAAAGTGAGGCTTAAGTATCAGAGGAGCTCAGCAGATGACAGGGGGCTTTGCCCACAAATTGAAAGAGGAGCTTGGGATGGATGTGGGGTATTACAAAACCCCAAAAATGTCAAAGGGATGAAGCAAAAGGTTAAGATGGAAGGAGTCAGGCATGAGAGAGTGATGGCCAGATGGAGATCCAGCCAAGGCCCTTAAATGAAATTACATAAGTCAAACATTAATGCAAAGCATCTGAGTATCAAGAATAGCCATCAGCCAGGCTTGTTTCTGGTCTCTTGCCATGTATGACACATCCCTTTGAGGTGTGCCTGATGGTCAGACAATGTGATAACTTTAGCTGTAGCTCCTTTGTCTGCAGCTGTTGAGAGTTCTGTGCTTAGTTCTCTGGTCTGGTCCATTGCAGGATTTTTAGGGTAAACCATTCTCCAGCAGTGTAACCCCCCAGTCTCCAAGATTTCAAGGCAATTGGATGGGGTGACGAATATACCGTTCTTCTGCTGGTGGTAACCAGAAATACTTAAGAAGAAAATTTCGTCTTTGTTCTACATAGTGCTGTGCTAGCAAGTACTTGTGCACAGGCTGTAATTCCCAGAGCAGTGGCGCAGAAGCTTCTCCGTGATCCAGAAGCAGGCTCTCATGTAGTGGGTTGGATGCCAGGCACCCACCAAAGCCTCTCTTATCACTCACCTCCACAGATGGACAGGGGAGAGAAAATATAAAAAAAGGTTGAGATAAGGACCAGGAGAGATCACTTACCAAATCCCATCACAGGCAAAAGAGAGTCTAATTAGAGATATTAATTGAACTTATGTCTAACAATATCAGAGCAGGATAATGAGAAAAAACATAAAACTTTAAAAACATCCTCTTTCCACACCCCTCTTTCCCAGCTCTACCTCCTACCCCAATGGTGCAAGAAGACAGGGAATGGGGGTTATAGTCAGTTCATCACCCACTGTTTCTCTCACTACTCAGAAGCTGCTGCATCATGGGGTCCCTCCAACAGGAGACAGTTTTCCATGAGCTTCTCCAACATGAATCTATCTCACAAGCAACAGATCTCTGCAAACTGCTGCAGCATGAGTCTATCCCATGGGTAACACTCCATATCAAACTACTGCAGTATATCACCCTGCCACGGTAGAGTCTTTCAAGGACAGGCTGCTCCACTGTGGGCTCCTCCTTCCACAGGCCTCCCACAGGGTCACAGACTCCTCTCAGACATCCCCCTGCTCTGGCATGGGTCTCCTCCATGGCCTGCAGTCAGATCTCTGCATCCCCATGGACCTCAATGGGCTGCAGGGGCACAGCTGCCTCACCATGGTCTGCACCACGGGCTGCAGAGGAATCCCAGCTCCAGTGCCTGAAATACCTCCTCCTCCTTCTTCTTCACTGACCTTGGTGTCTGCAGTTGTTCCTTTCACATATTTTCACCCTGCTCTTTTCTGGCTGCAATTACAACTGTGCAAAACCTTCTTTTTTTCCTTTTTTTTCTGAAATACATTTTCACAGAGACATTACCACCATTTCTAATTGGCCTAGCCTTGTCCTGAAACACATCCATCTTTAGAGCTGCCAGGGACTGGCTCTGCCAGACATGGAGGAAGCTTCCAGCAGCTTCTTGTGATAGCCACCCCTGTACCCACTTCCCCTCCACCCCCCTGCTACCAAAGCTTTGCCATGCAAACCCAATACAGTTATATTTCATTATTGGTCTGTCTGTGCAGGCTGTTAGTGGTGGGGATGAGCCACCTCTTTTCTCCCTAATGCAGGTAAAAAGGAGATCTGCAGCTTCATATCCAGGTTTTGGGTAAGAAGGGAGAGGAATAAGCAGCAAAGGATGCATAAACCCAACTACCATTCTGCCATATGCCAGGTTTCCACAAGACAGGAGCATGACATATACCCTATCTCTGATGAGGAAAGTGTGGGAAGCCTAAAATTCTGTATCCTAATTTAGTCAGGCTGTCTAATATGTACCGAACTATCAGCAGCCAGAATAGCTTTTCATGGCTGTCTTTTCTTTGGGGATTGCTTCATGTCTGAGTTTCATACCAGAGCCTGAGGAAGTAGCCAAGATCAGGTGAGAAGTGGTGTAAGGCAGGTGATTAATTTCTGGATTCCTTTGAGACACACTCAGAGCACCTTCCCTATGGGCTGGTCTTGGGCAGCCTGGTTTACAGTCACTTGGAAGTGCTGATACTATCTGGTGAAATGTTAGGTGTCTTTTTTAAAAGAAAAAGTCAAAGTGTTTCTGTATATTCTGTTATAATGGTGAATAAATGGTGAATAAAAGTAATTCTGTTATA
The DNA here is from genome assembly GCA_013399455.1 of Anthoscopus minutus. Classification (NCBI taxonomy): domain Eukaryota; kingdom Metazoa; phylum Chordata; class Aves; order Passeriformes; family Paridae; genus Anthoscopus; species Anthoscopus minutus. Next base: position 7,350 of record VWYI01020828.1, on the reverse strand, counting down.
ATGGTGAATTGCTGCCTGGGTGCACCAATGACCACCTAGTTGCAGAGGGACAGAGGCTGTAGGCAGGTTTGTATCCTCTACCAAGCTGGAGCTATGGCATGCTCACTTCTTTGAGGGAAGAATGGGGTGGGAAAAATAAATGTAATAGGAAACTGAAATACACAGTTGTGATTGTGCTTATTTTGTTGTCATGGTAAAATAAAGCAAGAACATTTGATGATTCTTTGAAATGTATTTATTTAAAGAAAAATTGTGGCAAATGTTATCAAAATGGAGTTTATGTTTGTGGCAGCTTTACAAATCAAGTAGCCTGTGCCTAGATACAATATTAATAATGGCTTAGCAGTATTTTTTGTTAAAATTTATGTTCATTAAAAAAATCTTCAAGCTAAGTCCATATTTGGTGAACAGCATATAAAAGGTTAAAGCAATGAAGACTGAATATGTTTTAGGGTTACTTTGAGAATCTTTACATCCTTAAATGCCTACCTGAGGTGCCCTCCACTTTAGGACTTTAAAGCTTAAAGAAATCCTATATACAGAAGAAATTTTTCCCTGTTATGGTGGTGAGGCCCTAGCAGAGGTTACGCAAAGAAGCTGTGGCTTCCCCACCTCTGGAATTGTCCAAGGCCAGGTTGGATGGGGTTTGGAATGTCCTGGTCTAATGGAAGGTGTCCCTGCAGGGGATGGGATAAGATAAGCTTTAAGGTCCCTTCCAATCCAAACCATTCTCTGATTCTATGATTGTACATTTTGAAAAAGGAGGTCTTATGTGCTTAGGTACAAATCCCTCATCTATTCTTCTGAACATACTTGTTTACTCATTTATTCTTTTCTTTGAGCTTTCACAAGAAGCCCTTGTGCCCATCAAAAGCTCAGCAGGAGTTTGTGGTTAATTTACAGAATTAACAAGGATGGAAACCTGAGCAGTTTGGTGCATCCATACTCACTGGAATGATTGTGGATTTGACTTACGGGGTTTTGTTTCTAACTATAAGAAAAGTTTTATTTCCAGTTTAAATTCCAGTGCCACACTCAAGTGTAGCAGTGGGGCTCATGCGCATGGCTGGTTCAGCAGATAGGGCAGTGTCTTTGTAAAGTACATACATAAATAACCTGTAGTCTTTAAGGATGTGGCCCTTCAGGAAGTGCTTGCATGTTTATGTATCAAAGCCAGTCATGCATAGGGCCCTTTTAAAGCATTTGAACTACTATAGAAATTTTTGGGTTTCATAGCCATTTAATTAAAGTTCATGAAGTTTGGGACTTGGGTACTGTATTTCATGCAGTAATACATGTCTCTGTTCTTGATAGATGTTTTCCATTTGCAACAGTAGTTACATATTCAGGACTCAAATCCTCATTAGCCTCATGCCTTCAGAGTAGGGCAGACTCTTGTCATAATATTACATTATAATCATTTCAAGATGGAGACATAAAGAGGTAACTCTTGTTGCCATTTGAAACAATGTGACCAATATGAGGATTTGATCCAGCAGTTCCACTCTTCCAAAACTACTAAGATGCTTGCAGATATTTGAAATTTTTTTTGCTGTCAATTGCGAAATAAATAAGTCAGGCAAGGTCTTTGAAAGGAATTTAATAGATACATCTCACACTCACAAAGCAGCATGAAACTCTCCTGCTAAAATGAGATGGGGTTCATGAAAGGTCACAGTTACCTTTTAAAATAGGTTTTTGCAGGTCTGCAGAGAAAATACTGCATTAAAGATATGGTTAGAATCTCTGTTTTACTGATAATACTCCAAGTTTTATTTTTTCTCCAAATTGTAATGGAGGTTCTTGTAAGCTAAGCAGTCAGCCTTATGACTTTTGCTTTATTGCTTCATAGTGACATATTGAACTAGTAAGGCATTGAGCAGTAAGTAAAAGAAGAAGCATAAGCTGCCAAAATAACAGGAAAATACTTTATTGTTATTATTTTACTGGTAACCTTTAAGTCCTGTCATCATGTTTTCAGAAACTGCTGTGACACAAATAACCGTCCAAGCTGGTTTAACTATAAAGCTCATTTTGTTTGCCTTTATAAGACAAATCACTTACAAATTTGGGGAAGCATCTAAAAAGGGCTTCATACAGATGTAGGTAGGTGTACAGATGTCTGTGCATACTTATATATCTATCTATCTTTACATACAGATATATGAAACATTTATAATAACTATCCTCTGTTCCTAAACTTCTACCGTCAATGCATTTGGTGTTACACAAAGAGCATTGCACATGTGGCACAGGGGATGGGTTAGAAACCTTTGATCTGGAAACAGGAGTTTAAATGCACTCTTGGGTCTAGCATCTAAATCAAAACCAGCTTCTTCCAGGCTCATAAAGCTTGCTCCAAGCCTGCGCATACTTCTCTAGGCTACCTGGGCTGGGATGATTCATAAATAATTGACAGTGTCATTAGATCATATGGAAAATTTAGCTTGGGAAAGTGTGGGCACGCAGTTTGTGGCAATTGGGAATGGGGCTGTAGCTGAGCCTTGTCCCTAATGGGCTACAACTGTGTAGGACAAGTCAACAGTATTGAAGGTAAAGAAACATGGAATGCTGAGGTGTATTGACCAATCACAGAAGGATAGAGAGGGCACACAGGTGGAATGCATGTAAGATGAAGAGTATAAACTGTTGTGCTGAAGAACAATAAAGAGCTGATGCTTGAAGCCTTCTTTGGTGTCAGTTGTATCTCCACTGTCACTCCACATGAAAGCTGAAGCTTCTTCAGGATCTGTTTTGTGTTGTGTCTGCTCCAGCTATGACATCTGATGACATCAGATGACAGACGGGGGGAGCAGAGCTCCGCGGGACTAGAGAGCGGTGAGAGGAGCCACAGAAGGGAGTCTGGACCTGAATTTGGTACCCAAAGCTGGTACTCCAAGTGAGCTGCGGGGAACATAGACCAGCAAAGCCTCTGACATCTGGAATATCCATCCAGGTGAACTGTTGGTTAGAGGAAAATGGGGACTCATTTGTCAAGAGAAGAGCACATGATTTTGTCTACATGAACAACTTTGCTTCAAAGCAAAAACATTAAAATTACAGACTATGCTCTTCATAACATGTTACTATGGGCTAAATTCCAGAATTTCAACATTGGTGTAAATATAGCTTTTACCATTAGATTGTGGGAAGCTGTTGGAGACAGACTATGGGATGTGATATCATGGGGACAAAGCAGGTGCAAATCTAGCTACTGCTTGGAGACTGCTTTATGATACATTAAGAGAATGGAGAACAGAGTAGAACATGGAACAAGAACCAGGGCAAGGCGTGGGAGTTGCTGGGGACCAGCTGATAGCTGAGGCTCAGCCTAGTGCCGTGTCCCTCCCTAGGGGACAGCCTACGGGAGTCACTTTGGTGGGGGCTTTGCCAGGGTCAGCTGATACGGGGACCAAGCAGCCACAGAGGAATACCCCCCAATATTTGTCTCCAAGAGACTGTGTACAACTGATGTACACTTCTCCTGCACAGCAGGAGTTGGGTGCGAGGTGCGAGTGCATTTCTCCTGCCTGACAGTTGGCAGAGATGGTCTTGGGAGGGACACAGGCCTGGCTGTCTGTCCCCCAGCTTCCTTCTGAGTCAGATGAAGAAACAAGAGTTGTTAAGAGCCTTTTCCCCGTTAGCTGATTCTGAAAGAGAGGACGATGAATTGCCAGAGATAAGAAACTCTGGCCAGGAGCATGGATCTGCTTCTCATAAATCTTGTAATACATCTAAGCTTGCTTCTCCCTGGACTTTACCTTCTTGTNCAGAATGATATGCATCAGGCATGTGCCTGGCGAGTTCTTAAAGACCTTCAGTCAAAGGTGGCTCAATTTGGTATTAATTCTTCCAAAGTAATGCAATTGATTGGTGTTGTTAATGCTGATATGCTTGCTCTGTATAAGAGCATATATATGAAACTAAATGCTTCAATTTTGTTTCAGCCTTGGCAGTGTGGTGTATTTCAGAGTATGTGGAGGTAGTTGGTTGAGAAAGTGGCCCTGAATGGTATGCAATTCCCACAGCGGGTCCCCCGTCATGTGGTGGGAGTTGATGGGCACTGGGCCTTTTAATAACCTGCAGTTACAGGCCAGGTGGGATCCTTTCGTTTTGGCTCCAGCTCAACAAATAGGCATGAGTGCTTTAATTAAAACAACAGAGATGGCAGCTCCAAAACAGAAATATGTTACTATATGACAAGGGGCCAAGGAACCAATTTTACAATATGTAGAAAAAAATTGCTGCAGCCATTGAGAAGCCGGTAGATGATGAAAACTTGAGGCAGATTCTATGTAAGGAGCTGGCAAACAGACAATGCAAATGAAGATTGTCCTAAGAATGTTGAAAGGTTGCCAGGAGACCCCTTGTTACCTGACATTGTAACTGTTTTCTCAAAAGCTTGCACAGTTAAGCATAAAATGGCTGCTTTGGCAGCGGTCCTAAAGTCTCCACAGAAATGTTTTACTTGAGGAGAGCGAAGACACTTAATAGTACAGTGTCCAAAAAATAATGAGCAGAAAGTGAAATCTAAAACAGATTATTGAACTTGAGAAGATTAAAAAGCAGTTTAGTGAAGAATTAAGAGTTCAAACAGCACACAATCCTGTTACTTAAAAAAGATCAGTTGAATAAAGAAAATCGGGAAGAAATCTCCAAACAGTACAAGAAAACACAGAAAGATCTGTGTGCAAAGGAAGAAAGTGATTTAAGATAAGCAGATGACATTAGACAAACAAGATCAAGCTCAGACTGAACAAGATCAAGTTCTTGAAGCCTCTATTACTCAATACATGTTTATTTGCTGGTGAAATATATGTGTTCTGTTTGTGAATTGCAGCCATTAGTCTTTGTTAATATTCCATAGGCATAAGTATAAAGACTTTGATGGTGCTTGTTAATATCCCATAAGTATAAAAACTTTGATGAAATGTACTGTAGGTTTGGGGAATTAATCAAAGTCAGTACATGGACACATTCCAGAGCTAGTGGAACTCACATAAAAAGATGCTTGTACCATGTTTGCTATTTCTTCTGCAAAGGTCCTGTAGAAGGATGGTAGACATTTATTTAAAAAGAAAAAGAAGGGGAATTGTGGGCACACAGTTTGTGGCAATTGGGAATGGGGCTGTAGCTGAGCCTCATCCCTAATGGGCTACAACTGTGTAGGACAAGTCAACAGTATTGAAGGTAAAGAAAAATGGAATGCTGAGGTGTATTGACCAATCACAGAAGGGTAGAGAGGGCACACAGGTGGAATGCATGTAAGGTGAAGAGTATAAACTGTTGTGCTGAAGAACAATAAAGAGCTGATGCTTGAAGCCTTCTTTGGTGTCAGTTGTATCTCCACTGTCACTCCACATAAAAGCTGGTGTTTCTTCAGGATCTATTTTGTGTTTTGTCTGCTCTGACTATGACAGGAAAGCTGAACTTGACCTTGCTGAACATTGGGATGTGCTTGTATTTGGTAAAATAGAGGCCCAGAGGCACAGCAGAAAGGAATGCAAGAAAACCACTGTTTTGCAGGGTCATCTGTTATGCTCCTACTGTGACAGAAGCTCCACCAGGTCCCTGCAGGAAAGCTTTGAACAATGGTCAATGCAGGAAGGATGTCACAGGTGATAGAGCATGTTTATGCCAAGACACAGAGCAGAAGTCAGCATCGGCTTGTGAACACCACATATTTTATGAGTTTTCAGTATGTTTTTCAAAGAATCCCTTGGAACGCAAAGCTGAGGATTAAAACTAACAGCAGACTGTGCCAATACTGAGTGGTTTTACATTGTAATGGTAGAATTCAGTGATCACTTCAAAGGTGGCAACGAAAAGATACTGAAATGAAAAAGAGTTGGCAATTAGCACTGCTTTGAAAGAGAAGAAATGAAGGTTGAGGGAAAGACTGAATGGATGGGCGAACAGGTAGGGCAGGATACAGGCTACACATGAGGCTCAGAGGTCAGCAGGTGTCCCGCCAATCACCCAGACAGAGGGCAGGCGAGTATTTGAGAGTGAACAAGTGCCAGCAAGGGCAGGAGAGCTCGTCTGTCCTGCCTCCCTGTGTCCCTGACTGCCACCTTGCTGCTTCATTTCTGTGTCCCTTGCCTGAGCCACCAGCATCCAGCCCTTCCTGCCTCCAATCCAGCCCACTGCCGTGATGCCCACCACAACCCTGTCCAGGGTTCTGCGCCTTCTGCCCGAGTGCTCACCATGTGTTTGGCTGCACGTTGCCACTGGATCTGTGCCTGTGGGGCTGTGCCTCTCCAAAAGCTGTGCAGGCTCCCCAGCAGGCATTGTGTAGTACATCCCCTGTCACACTGACGTCAACAGCACTCCCCATCCTGCTGGTGATAATGCCCACTTTCCCTCTGTCTCACATCTCCCTCTCCCTCTGTCTCTCCCCATTCATTTTCCATTTTCCCTCATACTTCTCTGTCTTTTCTAGCCCTCTTTTGTAGGGCAACTTCTTGTTTTTTGTTCTTTTTTGTTACCAATAAACAGTTCTCAGATACAAGGTTGTCTTGGTTGACTTAATTTCATTTTAGTCTGTCTATTTTTAAAATAACTCCTCACAGTTCCCCACAGAGGAACACGATAGGGTTCTTTCTCCACAGCTGGTATTTAGCTACTTGTCTGTGACAAATATAAAAAATACAAAAATGGTAGAAAAGTAAATAAAGCTCTACAGCAAAGCCTGGGCATGAGTAATGCTAAATATCACAGGCTTCTGCCACTCATATATGTCATGTTTATGAGACCAGGTGCAGAGATATTTAGAGTGGGAGCCTAGAGTGGGATGTCCTAAGCCCTGGCCTTTGCTTGATGTGATCATAATGAGATTGTGAATATGTTGTAAGGTAGCAGGCATGTGGGCTTGACAGAAACCCTGGAATCAATAGGCCAGTAATAGCTTGGAAATAATATGTGCATCTTCATCAGGTCTTCTGAATTATTCCAGTGTTATTTTTGCCTGCCAGCATAGCTGAGGGCCCATTCTGGTGTGCTTTTGATGCTTGCAAGATTTCGGATCCACTGGATATGCCTTTGTGATCAAATTTGTATTTGTGGCTGTCCTAAAGTTTTTCAGGACACAGCACATCACCGAAGATTGTTATTTGTTGTCTTAAAACTGCTGAACTAGAATTCAAATTTTGTCAATTAAAATTCTGTCCAAATGAATTCTCTGTTGCCTGTTATTCATTTTCCTTTCATAAATTTTTATCAAGTGACACGACAGTACTGAGGCAGTGCAGCAACTGGGGGTGGAGTCAACCATTCAGAAGCACATCTGAGGGTCACCCTAGACTCTGGTTGGTGTCATACCATCATGGGTTACAGTGCAAAATGTAATCA